>LOJH01000651.1:16637-37072 GCA_001685095.1 Ellobius talpinus | reverse complement strand
GTGTGTGTGTGTGTGTGTGTGTGTGTGTGTGTGTGTGTGTGTGTGTGTATCTGAATATTAACCTTTGGCAGCTGACAGTGACATATCTTTTCTAAGTATTTTTCTTCTAGTTATGATTTGCCTTTCTACTGTCTTCATTGAAACATAAATTTCTGCAAGCTCTTGGTACACAAAGGTCTCAATTTTTTAACTGTATGTTAAAAAGTAAAAGAGTTCTCTCTTTTACTTCACAACTGATCTCATTTATTATTTTCTTTTTCAGAGTCAGGGATTGAACCCAGGGCTTAGGCATGCTGAGCAGGGCTCTACCACTAGGCAAACCTTGTCCATATGTAGTCGAATCAAACTGTTTCCCAACCTGAACAAATATCAGCTAAAATGGATCAGAGATCATGGTGCAGAAGTAAAACTCCAAAGTGCTGGGGGGAAACATTTCAAGACACAGTGAGAACTTTCTGAAAGGGACCACCACAGCACGGGAACAATCCTCAGGGTGACAAATGGGATTGAATTATGGTTGAAAGCCTCTGCACAGCCAAGGATCCCATCACCAGAGAAAAGGGAGCCTACAGAGTGGAAGAAAATCTTTGCCAACTGACAGGGCCTTAGTATATAGAATATACAAACAAAGACTTAAATAGACTTAAAAGTCTAAATATCAAGAAGCCAAACAACCCATTTAATAAATGGGCCAGTGAAATGATAGACAGTTCTCAAGTGGTCAATACACACATGAAAACCAATTCAATGTGGCTAGTGAGCAGGGAAATGTAAATTAGAACAACACTGAAATTCCATTTCAGTCCCCTCAGAATGGCTACTTTAAAGAAACACATAGCAACGGATGCGGTAAAGATGAGTGGAGGCGGGGAGAACCTTCCACACTGTTGGTGGGAATGTAAATTAGTCAATTAATCATCTGCGTTTATTGGCACACTAATCACAATAGCCAAGCTACGGAAATAGCCTAGGTGTCCATCAAGAGATAAAGAGAAAGAGAAAATGTATGATGCACAAAGGAGTTTTATTCAGCCACAAAGACAAAATGAAATTACCTTGGTTTCAGGAAAACGAACGAAACTGGACACTGTCATACTAAGCAAAACCAACCCATATTTCGTGTTTTTTCTCACATGGATTCTAGATTTTACATGTATACACAAAATCACATATGTAGATAGGGCATGGAAGTGAAGTGAGAATTGTCAGGGGGATAATGTGAGGGAGAGAGAGCAGAAATGAGAGGGAGGAGTGTAAAGACGGTCAAAATACAAGACATGTTTATAGGAAAATGTCTTTATGTAAAATAAGCACACACTAATAAGTATTATGTTTAAATGTTCTGAAAATTCAAAGTCTAGTGTATTAATATCTTTGTTCTATATTTAAGAAAATTTTCTCTACCCCAAGGTTACAATCAAATTCTTGTATATTTCCTCCTGAAAAATTTAAGTCTCTAATATATGACAAGGGATACAATTAACATCTGTAGAAATGGTTGTCCCCACAACAGCTCACTGAGCAACTGGGCTTGTCCAGTTCCATCCTGCCCCTGATTTCTAATTTTCCCTCTTGGATAGGACACAGCTTAGAGCTGAGTTTGCTAGCATCATTTTGTTCATAATGCAGAGGGGAGCTCTCAATACTTGGTTGTGTAAGCTTGCTGTCATGTGCCTTTAGATAATCATCTATTAGAAAGTTCCCTCATTTCTAGCTTCTAAATTGTATTTTAACCAGGTTCTTTCTCTGAACTTATTTTAGATATAACTACACATTTTGTATTGTCCATCTATCCTTGTAGTCCTTAGGTAAACTTGCTCCACACTCATTTCTTTTCCGAAGGTCAGGACACAGCTTTTTCGCAGCTGTTTTAATGTTTGCATTGCTGCTGAGGAAGGATCTCCTACACTTGCTCTTTCCCATCATGCTTTGGTATTGGATCTCTGGAATTACGTCATATTTGGACTTTTTTCTGGCAGAAGCCCATATAAAATTGCCATCAAGGTTTTATTTTTAAAGATTAAAGTGCCTGGCAGGCCTGCCAAAACAATTTCCAGAGGCTGATATAGTCACATTCATAGTGATTTTTTTGTCTTGCTGTTTCTCACTAATTCTGTTTGGTGCATTCATGTTTAAATGAGCAAAATAATTTTTAACTTTCATCTTTTGTGTTATTAGTTGTACAATTATTTTAGTTTATTTTCCAATCACCTTTACAGTGTCTCCTCTTTGTGGATGCAGTCATACATTGTTTTTTTCCTTTAAACAGTTAATCATGGTGTAAAATTTTTTCCTGGTAATTCTAATATTCAATGTCTTTGAAGATTTGTTAACATTTGTTTTCCCTTCTCATATCCTTCACAATGTTTTATTTTCTTGTGAGCTTAAAAATTGAAGCAATAATTTATACGTTTTTAGGGCATGCGGTTTCTTCAGAGTTAATATGACTAGAAGGTTCTAACATAGTTGTTTTCCTCTGTTTATGCTCAAGCCTGAGACATCCTTGCACACCATTTCTCAGTGCTGGGAAGAAGAAGATCTTACATTGCGTGCTGCCCTTTGAAGTCCGAGGTTAATTTTGAGATGGTTTATTTAGTATAAGTCCTTGACATGTGCTGGGCATCTTAAAATACTTAGTGAGTGTTGGGAAACATCGCTATAATCCTCACAATATTTATTAAACCTTCAGCTTTTCATGGTGTACTGCTAGATTCTTCAGAGAGAATGTCATGGGACTCTTTCCGGAACAAGTACTCCAACATCAATGAGTGGAAGAGAGATGTTACCAGTGGAACAAAGCCAGGATAACCTCTGAAGGCCTTGGTGTCAGGTGCGGTTTCTCATTTTCTACTCTAAAATCACAAGCAAGCAAGATTGGTCAGGTTGTTAAGCGCAATGACCCATTGTTTTGGCTATTCCTCCAGGTGTTCTATTTCAGGTACAGCTAGTACAACTAGTACAAGCTTTAAACAAATCACTAAACAAATCAAGAAATTAGTATTTTACATCAGTCTTTTCTACATCATTCTATTTCAAGAATGATTTTGGTTTAGGACATTTCTATTATGAGTAGTGAATAAGTCCTCATTGTGCAGATGGATAGCAAGAGTGTATATGCTTGTATTCAGAGACACTGAAGAAGTTTTATCGACCTGACAAGAAAAAAGTACTTAGGAGTAGCTGGTGTTCCACGTAACTCCATTCCATCTGACACTGTCTAGCTGTCAGAAACCAAGGAATATCCTCATCACCAAAAGAGACATATTCCGAAAAACAAGCATGGTGGATTTCAACAAACACACATAGAAAACAAGGTTTGTATTTAGAGAGATGGCTCTCAGGAGTTCAAATGAGTCAGAGTGAAAAACGGAGGAAGTTGTCAACATGGGAAAGCCTCATTCTCCAGAATGGGTTGCTATGGGAATGAGAAGAGCACGTGAAAGGCAAGAGAATGACCAGAAACAGGAACAGAATGCAAGTTTCATCATTTACGTTAATTTAATTCCACCAAAAATAGATTTTTGGTAGTTACTTTGATCATAAGTACTTCTAAGCAACATAGAAATCTAATTTTCATTTGATCGTTCACATGATTAATTCTGTTACTTTTTCTGCAGGAAAATCCAGGCTGACCTCAGATTTTATGTGTGTATGCCTGTGACATTATGCATTGTTAGAAGCAATAGTACATATTGCAATTACTGCATGAAGTAAGGACATCAGCCTCAGACTACCTAATCCAAAATATATTGGAGACCTGCTGTTGCCTCTTTAATGTAGGGAAATAGAATAAAATAAACCATCTTGGAGGCCTAGTATTGCCTCCCTAGTCTAAGAGAAAATATAGCAAACGATCTTGAATAAAACAAATCATCTTGGAGGTCTGGTGTTACCTCTTTAGCCTAAAAATGGAAATATAATAATAAGTAGCAAACACAGTGGAACTAAAAAGTATTATGGGGGCTGCCTTAGTTGATTTATACCACATGGTCACTTTGACCAAGATGGTGATAAAGTCACATGGCATGCATCCTACCTTAATAAAAATGGTGGATGAGTCATATGACTGCTACAGAAGATTTGGAGTGGATGAAAGACAAAGGAAAATCAGGGGTCAAATCCAACCATATTGAGTGCTCCCCTACAAATTCTAGCTCTTAAGGTTGCAGAGCTAGCAGAAGGGTCTTGGAGTTTTCTACTATTGGCCAGTGGAGAATTCTCACCCAGTCTTAGCCAGTGTAAATCACTTGGAATCTTCCACCAATAGAATCTCAATATATAGATGGGGCTCCAGTGAATCCCAGTCCTAATCAGGACACCTCTGAATTAGATCTAACAGATTACCTTGTCCTGGCATTTTGCTATGTATGCTTCATGACTGTTCTGGTTGAGTACAGTGTGGCTTCCTGCCTGGAAAGTCAGACTGTATCAAGATGAGACAGAAAACTGAGAAAGAGCAGAGACAGAGAGTGAAGAGAAAAGGCTGTCTGAGAGAAGTTGCCTCGGGACAGAGGGTATATGAGCACCAGAGATGTTTGGCCTTGACTTGGATTGAGCAGAGGACAGACTCGGATTTCTCATTCTGGGTTTCAGCACCATACGTTACATCATTGAGAGGGAAACAGAAGGCAGAAAGAGAGGCCTGGTTTGACCTTAGGCAGGACTATGTTTATTCATGGGGGGAGGGCAATTTTTTCACCCATGTGTACAGATGGTCACAATGACTACAGAAGGATATGGGATGTGGCCCCTTATTGGGGTGGAAACAGCTTCCACACTGTGGTCCCTCTCTTTTGGAACTGCTTGGCCTAGCCCCAAGCAAAGCTGGGAAGTATAGTCTTTCAGCAGGAAACTATCAAGTAGCCCATGAGAGCTGGGGTTAGTCGTGGGAATGGGAAGCAGGCATAGGCATCCGGCCCGTGGACTAAAACAGGTAGTCTCCACTAGAGACACCTGCCCCTGCCTGCATGGTGGTTTTCAAAGTACCTTCTCTGAGGATTACCTGAGGATTCTGGGTTTCTACAGAATTTGACAAAATTATGGTCTAAATTCTGAGAAATTGCATTGTGCTGGTCAGAGGCTTTGGATACAGTTTATTGATGTGGTTACTGCAAGCAAATCCTGTTTTCTACTCCTGTTTGACGGTAAGTCTTCTGCCTGCTGAAAGGATAGTTATCAAGGAGCCAGGCTGTGGTCCTGCACTGCAGCTTATGCCCTTCTCTGTGCAGATATTTTCCAGGCTCAGTATGTGCTTCAGAGCCACACAAAGAGCTGTAGTCTAGAAGTCTTTCCAGTGTTTCTGGGAGACACTCTTCCTTATTGGAGCAGGGTATAGCAATTCAAAGAAGAGTACTAAGCCAATTTAATCTGCATTTGGCTAGAATGCACTTAAAGGTCTGGGAAAGAGGGTCCAATTGTTATGCAAATAAAAGCTTTGTAAAAGCGACAGCAGCTGTTTGGTTAAAATTAGAATTTTACTTGATTTGAACCCTGTTGAAGGCCAGACAAGTTTAGGCAAAAAATTCATTTTCTATGCTAAAACTTGTGCATGTGTTGCTATCTCACTGTCGACCTTCAAGTCCTAGAGGTGCTCTGTTAATTTCCTTACCATAGTGCCAAACTGGGCTTGGTTGACAATTATTTAAAACAAACAAGTAGGATTTCTTAATTGCAATTAAGTATAGAAGAAATATTGTGAAATGGATTAATAGCTACAAAAATGACAAAAGCAAAAATAAATTTTATAGCAACAAGACATAGAAGTCTATTTTCATTTGTTTTTAACTTACTTTTTATCTAATCTTTGTTTTTCATAACATGCATCTTGATCCCATTCATTTCCCATCCCTTGGTATCCACCCAATGCCCTGGCAACGCCACCCTCCCCAATAAAATAAAATTTAAAAGAAAAAATGAAAAAAAGGAAAAATCTTGTCATAGAAGCTGCAGTGTGACACAGTGAGACACACAGTAAACCCTTTTGTCCAGAGTCATTGATCTGGTTCGAGGCCTCTGGTTTCTGCTCCACTATCAATACTGGACCCTTGCTGGGACTTCTCTTGACTAGCCTGTGTTGTGGAGATCCTGCAGTTTTGGGTCTGCAGGACCAGCCCCTTCAGGTGCTCCTGCAGATCATAGATGGGGTGGATGTTGGGGGGAGGGCCAATTCATAACCCTGGTTCTAGACCTGGGTAGTTGCAGGGTTGGTCAGCCCAACAACCTTCCCCATCCTAGGGTGAGCTCTTCAGCACTGCCCCAGCTAGTTCAGCCTGGCAGCAATTAGGAGGGGCAGGGCCAATTCTACTGTTGTCATGCCCTAAGGCTCAGCTCTCCAGCCACACTCCTCCTCGTGCTGTTAAGGGGCAATGGACAGCTGTCCTGCTTTTATGATCTCAGGTCATCTCTCTCACCTACCATAGGTGGCAAGGGGTGGGAGGAGGGTTATTTCCATACACACACACACACACACACACACACACATATACATATATATTAACGTGAGAAATGGCTATACCTAAAGGAAGAGCGAGAGCAGTGTGCATATTCTCTGTTCAAAGCTGCTTGGAAAATGTCAGTATTAGCTACATGCCACTTTTCATTTATGAGGTATTTATCATCCGTCCCACAAAACCTATACAAAATATAAAATATTCAAAATAGCTCTACAGAAAGAGTTGGAAAACATTCCAAGTTAATTAGAGTTTCTCTGAAGCCATATTTAGTGTGATTAAATCAATATTTTTTGTACGTGTGTGACTTTGAGTTCTTACAGCCTCAGGAAACCTCTGAGACTGCAATCAGGAAAATGACAAACTCATGTGTGGAGCTTTCCTTCCCATTTAACACGCATTTGCTGGGTCTTACTGATGTATGATGTACCTAGCAGTACAGCCCGGGATTATCTTCTCTTCAGCATTTCCTAAAACTTCTACATAGATTTATTGAAGGCCAAAAGTTGATTTCAGAATTCATGGTCTAACACACTAGAATGCGAACACAGCAGCTGAAATGCTGTGAAATTCAATAAATAAACAAGCATTTTAATAATCCTCCACGATTCTTTTAGAATTTCTAATAAGGTTCCTAGAATAGTATTATTAGAAAATAGGCTTAGATGTATTATATATAGAAATTGTCACCATGCTAAGCAGGCACATTCAGGATGAATTCATCATGAATGTTTTTTAAATAATATGGTTAAATTGATTCCCTATTTCCATTTTCAGATCTACGAGCTAGTGGATTTATAAACTAGAGAAGCTGCCATCTTTTTCCTCTGTTTTTTGTAGCTGTCATTAGTCTTTCCAGGGATGAGGGAAGCTTCATGGCCTTGTTTTCAGATTGGGATTCACAGGAAACCAGCTTCTCTGGCATCTCGGTTCCCAGAGTGTCTGGGACACTTCATTCTGGAATAATGTTTCCAACGTGTCTATGGATATGGGGATATGTGAAATTTTATAATTCTGCATTCTCTTTGATAAATCAACATTTTTCATGGACTTAATGTAAACACACAGTAATGTTTTCTTATAAAGTCTAGTTCTGCTCTACCAAGTGTACCACTTACAGTTTTAAAATTCTTCTTCTATAATTCTAATATCACCTGCTATACCCATATAATCCATCTTCATCAGCGGGATCAACCAACCACAGATAATACAATTAGGAAAAGGAATTTCACCTGTAAACACATGTGACTATCTGTTGCAAGAGACGTGCAAGCCGGTAGCCTCTTAGGGAAGGGGATGAGAAGGTACAGAATCAACAGTGTGGATTCCAGGAGCCAGATGAAAAGCAAAAGACGACTGCTTTATCTATGGGCAGGCCTCTCATAGCCCTTCCTGGGACCCAAAGGCAGTGCCAATATGGAACGTTGTGTTGTCTCTCTCTCATTAGCCCACGTCATAATGACATCAGCTATCTACTGGCGTCATGGCAGACTTCTGGTTGGCTCATGCGGAGCTACTAATGCGCATACTCGACTGACACTGAACCGGCTGTTAGCCTCCTGCGACTGTTAGCCTCCTCTTTCCTTGTCATCTCAAATAGCATGACAACTATTTACATAATATTTACATGGTATTAGTATTGTGGGTGTTCTTATTGTGAAAAGAACAAGGTTCTTCTCTCTTGTCCCTGATGCTTCTTCCTAAGGTCCGATTCTCAGCTGACTCCCTCCCTCCCGTATGCACCCTCTCTATGGGAAAATCCCTTAGAAAATTATCCTACATGTTCCAAGAATTTGAGGTCCGGATGCTCCAGCTAACTGCCACTTTTTGTCTCTGTTAAATTAATCTTTTGTTCTACTTCCCTCTGCAACTGCCAGTCTGGGAATGGTTTCTTCCGTGAAAAGCTCCCTGCAGATAGCAGTCTGGGTAGCTAGCTCTGTGATCACGGTTTCTCTCCAGGCAGTCACCAGCCAACTTAATACTCAGATTTGGGCTTTAGTTTTGTGGACCTTGGGGGCTTTACCCCACAACAGTGTAAGTTATCTGGAGACGATTCATGCTACATGGTGAAAGGTTTCCGTACCCGGATACTGTCTCTCTGCTGCTGAAATAAATCAGATCAGGTCAAATTAAAAGTCCTGGTTTAATGAGCAAAGCACCCCTGGGTGATTCGCAGGGGAAGAAAGCAGAAGAGAAATCATTTGGCAGGTCTATGGACCCGGTCTTAAATACCCTGCAGGCATGGTCTTGAGCATCTCAGAGGAAGGAGCCATGGCTTGGTGAGCTTTCTCACTAGCTGGGATTGAAGACCTAAACCATGGGAGGATGTGTAAATACAGACAAAATTCCACAATCAGGTACTTATTTACTCTTTTTCACTGCCTGCCTTCCTCTCTCCCTTCTTCTTTCAATCCTTCCCTCCCTTCCTCCCTTTCTTGAACAGGATCTCTTGGAGCTTGCCAAGTAGGTAAATCCGGCTGGCCAGAAAACCTTCAGGGATTCACCTGTTTCTAGCTCTTCGGTACTCTTACATAGGAGCACCACCATGCTCAGCTTTTATCTATGTACATTTTTAATGTGGGCTCTGGGACTTGAACTCACTTCCCTGAGCTTAGAAGGTACACCTTTTACTGAACGAGCTATTTTCTCAGATCAAACTCTTTTCGTTTCATTCTCCCTTTCAGGAGACAGCTGTGTGCAGCCTGACACCAACTCTGGAGTGTGATGGTGTACCCTTGGAATTTCGTTCTTCCCCTAATTCTCTGGAGCCATCTTTTATTATATCAGTCTACTCCTATTTAACTCTCTCTCTACCTACATGGGTGTTTTTTATGACAGTGTTCACAAATTATGCACATGTATTTGAAATCTTGGGCACACAAAATAAATAATTCTATTTTTTCTAGTTAAATTATGATTTGGTTTTTACATTTAACAACTTTTAAAAATGTTATTATGTTGAACTATTAATGTTTGGTACATATCATTCTAGGAACTGAGGTTATGAGGATGGGTAAGAAAAAAATCTAAATGAAGTAGACCTTATCTAGAAATAGCTTTATTCTGAGGACAAAAGACTATAGATAAACAAGAACATATCACTGTTACATAGATAATATACAGCTATAAACATACATATATGTGTATGTGCCTGCAACAATATGTGATATAAAGAAAAGGCAAGGAATAGGAATATTTTGGAGTGTTATTGTCTGGAATTAGCAGGTGGCCTGGGATATTGAAGCAGAGATAAAAAGTTAAAAAGGAAATGAGCCATGTTTATTTCTGTGGGGAAAGCGCTCCAAACTTAGTAAGGAGGCCTTAATGCTGCTGTTTGAAGTGAGCCTTCAAACACAGTTGAGACCTGTCTATCACCTCATCTCTGTTTTATAAGGGAGTCAGGTTAGTCATAACTGGACCCAAATTTTCATACTGAAAATCATCTCTTTTAGAAGCTTAAAATAACCATTCAGTTGCCTACGGATGGCCACTAAAAAATAAGGACCAGGGACTAGGAGAAGGCAAATAGAAAATGTCCCCTTACTGAATTTATCATGGCTTCTGAAGATGATGAAACAGTTGGGTCATGTGGACATCATCCAGAGAAAGTCTAGAACTTCAGTAGAGCACATACCTCCATCTTCTCTCCCGTTTTGCTTTGCAGAGTCAATGAATCTCTCTTCTCTGCCCTTCCATATGGCATTGCCTAGTGTCTCTGTGCAGACACAAGGAAAGTCACATACTTTATTCACAGTTTGTAGCCCAACCAGGAATTTGTGTCTTTACATTGAACTTATTTAGGCCCTTAGCCTTATGCTGTACATTCAGGTGTTCTGCTGATGTATTTCTGAGGAAAACAGAAAAATTCTTTGAATAAATATGAGCTATTAACATGAAAGACTTCATAGGTTCAACTGCAGTTTTAATCGCACTTCTTTAGGTTTAGGATAATTACTGTGATAAATACAAGTGTTGTAATCATCAGTGCAGTATGGGAAATGATGGTAGTTGAGACCGAACCTGATTTCATGTTTGAAAAAACTGTACAGACTTCCTGAGCATATTGTTCACATATATCCTATTGATACATAATAGTGATTAAGATAGAAATAAAATGCTTTCTTCCATGTGTGAATGCTATTTTTATAGACACAGGAAACTCAACATCAAGATAAAAACAATGAAGATATCCATCACCCTTGAAAGTTTCCTCTTGACATGTCATTTGTCTCATTGCCTCTATAGCCTGACCTCACTACCCTCCTGGGGTTACTAACACTAGAGGCATGTAGGTGAAAGAAACATGAAGTTCTTCAGATTTTTCTTATAACTTTTCTGTGTATTTGAGAGAAAATATAACTTACTGTAAATCTGTCAACCTAAAAGTGGAGTATTAACAATAGGAATTAGATACTTGGTGTAACAGGGCAAGGGCGTGTAGAGGTTCTTCCATCTTGTGTTCTTGCTGAGGCCATTTCAGGTTTAACTAGAATTTGATCTCCTTGATGGAGAATTGTAATGGTAGCCTGGGAGTCCAGCTCTTCAAAGCCATCTCCAGGGTTTGAGGAAGAAGTCCACAATGAGGGAAACAGTTTATTTTTTTCTGTCTGAGGGGTAAAGACTCACAATCTGAGGGTCCCGCTCTTTATTGTTCTGTTAGCTCCAGTTCCACCTCCACAGCTTCTAGTTCTTTGTTTCAATTCTCTGTTCCAGTTCTACTGTTAAACTGCCTGCTTGAGCTTCTGCTGCAGCTAACTGCTTATCTTTGCTTCTGTTAAACTGCTTGTTTGATTAAAACTTCTTGCAGCTGTTAAGGAAGACACCAGAAAGTGATTTTTGCCCTTAAAAGCCCTTATTCTAAATACACTTGGGTACTAGATACTTGAGTGTAGGCTCAGCCACCTGTAATAAAGACTTTCAATTGGGTATAAATTGTGTGTGAGAGGTCCTCTCTGGTGGCCCCTGTAACATTAGAAAGTAGACTGAGCACTCTACATACAGCAGTGTAAGGAGTGGAGGAAACCCTCTGGGACCTGAAGAAAATGGAAGTGAATTCTGAAAATTTGGTATTAAGCAGAATAGAGCTGAAGAGGAAGCAGGGTGTGTCCAGATCACAGAAAACATAAGCACAAGGGTGAGATGGAAAATGATGAGCTCAGCAAACAATAATTTGAACGAGTTGACTGGTGAGAAGGACTTATGTTGAAAGGTGCTGGGATAGGGGCTGGAAATATGAACAGAGTCCAGAGATTGGATGGTGCAGTAACATAATACAGAATAAATTAGGGTTTTAGCTCAGTCTCAAAAGAATTTACCAGTCAAAAGTTCAAGTAATAAACACATTGGCATAGGAGTCTACTTCCTAAATATGATATCAATAACACAGACACTGAGAGCAACAATCAATTAATGGGAACTCTTGAAACTGAAAAGCTTCTGTAAGGCATGGGGCACAGTAAATAAGAAAAAAACCAACAGCCTACATAGCCTACAAAGTGGGGAACTTTCACCAACCCCACATCTGACAGAGGGCTGATCTCCAAAATATAAAATAACTCAAAAAATTAGACATCAAAATACAAAATAAGCCAATTTAAAAATTGGGTACTGAGCTAAACAGAGAATACACAACAGAAGAATCTCAAATGGCCAAAAGACATTTAAGGAATTGTTCAACATCCTTAATCATCAGGGAAATGAAAAATCACAATGACTCCGAGAAACCATCCAACCGCTGTAAGAATGACTAAGATCAAAACACTAACAGCAGCTTATGCTGCAGAGGATGTCGAGTAAGGGAAACACTTCTCCATGGCTGGTGGGAATACAAACTATTACAGCCATTTTGGAAATCAGCAGTTTCTCAGGAAATTAGTAGTCAATCTACCTCAAGACCCAGCGTTATCACTCTTGGGCATATACCCAAAGGATGCTCAATCAAAGGATACCTGCTCAACTATGTTTATAGCAGCATTATTCATAATTTCCAGAACCTGGTAACAATCTCAGCCCCTCAACTGAAGAATGGATAAGAAATGTGGTACACTTACACAATGGAGTGATGGGAAACTCCTTGAGCCAGCCTGGTTATTTGTCGTGCCGACCTAATTCGCAACAATGGAGTATTATTTAGCAGTAAAAAGCAATGACATCTTGAAATTTGCAGGCAAATGGATGGAACTAGAAAAAAAATCATCTTGAATGAGGTAACTCAGACCCAGAAAGACAGACATGGCGTGTACTCACTCATAAGTGGGTACTAGATGTAAAGCAAAGGACAACCAGACTATAACCCACAGCCCCAGAGAAGCTAGGTAACAAGGAGGTCCCTAAGAGGGACACATGGATCCCTCTGGGAAGGGGAGATAGATGAGAGTTCCTGGGTAAACTGGGGGCAGGGAATAGTAGAAGGGGGGATGGGGGCTGAAAACATGAGGGAATGGGATGGTCAAGTTGGGGGAAAGACAGAGGCTTAGAGTAATGAAAGAGATATCTTGATAGAGGGGGTCATTATGCAGTTAAGGAGAAACCTTGTGCTAGTGAATTTCCCATGAATCTACAAGGATGACTCCAGCTAAGACTCCTAGCAACAGTGGAAAGGGTGCCAGAACTGGCCTTCCCCTGTAATCAGATTGGTGACTACCCTAACTGTCATCTTAGAACCTTCATCCAATAACTTACAGAAGCAGAGATCCACAGCCAAGCACTGGGCTGAGCTCTTGGAGTCCAGTCAAAGAGAGGGAGGAGGTATTATATGAGCAAGGGGGAGATCAAGATCATGATGGGGAAATCCACAGAGACAGTTCACCAGAGCTTATGGGAACTCACAAACTCTAGACCAACAGCTGGGGAGCCGGCATGGGACAAAAATAGACCTCCTGCACATAGTAACTTTGTATAATTTGGTTTGCTTGAAGGGGTCTCTGGCAGTGGGACCAGGATCCATCTCTGATGCATGAGCTGGCTTTTTGAAGCTCATTCCCTATGTTGGGATGCCTTGCTCAGTCTTAATGCAGGGGGGAGGGACTTGGTTCTGCCTCAATATGCCAGGCTTTGTTTATTCCCCACGGGAGGCCTTACCCTTTTGGAGGAGTAGGTAGGGAGTGGGTTGCAGGGGATATAGGGGAGAGTGGGAGGATGGGGAGGGAGGGGGACCTGTTGTTTGTATGTAAGATAAATTAATGTAAAATAAAAAAATATCTAAAAATGTTCAAGTAGAGGAAAATATAAAATAGTGTATCTTAAGTGTATTTATTTAGTTCAGGAGATCTTATAATTGGCATAACTGTTACTCTAAGACAAATTCATTGTTGGTGTGTGTGTGTGTTATGTTTGTATAAAATTGATTATCCATGAAATAAACAGTCATTATCTTAAGAGACTTCTGAATTCACTCTCTCTTAAGACCTTCACTCTACTTTCCTTCTATAAGACACCACCTTGCCCTAGGAAATCATATTTGATTTTTGTACTTTGATTTTGATTTTAAAGGAATCAGTTGAGTTTTAGAGCTCCTATTGTTATGGCTAACATTATTTTAAGTTTGCATTATTCTGCTTAATTGATCTCTAAAATAAATGCTTCTAACCTCTATGTCCCAATTGCTCGAGGACAGAAAACTTCCTGGAATACTGGGAACTGTTGCTCATGTAAGAAAATAAGCTTGGTTGCATCAATTGCACAGGCTGCATGTGTGATGACACGTAGACAGGAAGTACATCAGGATGTGTCCTTGCTTCTGATTACATGAAGCAGGAAGTACATAACCTTGTGAGTTTTGCCTTTATAAACTCCTGACTAATCTAATTTGGCACCCTACTCTGAGCATGAGTTTTGCGTATGGTGATGTGTATGCTATGAATATGTTTTATTACCATTGGTTAATAAAGAAGCTGCTTTGAGCCTGACAGTGGTGGCTCACACCTTTAATCCCAGTATTCGGGAGGCAGAGACAGGCAGATCTCTATGAGTTCAAGGCCAGCCTGGTCTACAAGAGCTAGTTCCACGACAGGCTCCAAAGCAACAGAGAAACCCTATCTCAAAAAGCAAAACAAAACAACAGCAAAAAAGAAGCTACTTTGGCCTATGGCAGGGCAGACTATAATAGCAAGGCTGGAAGACAATTATAGAGAGAGTAGGGAGGAGTCAAGGAGATGCCATGTAGTTGCTGAAAGAGAAAGACGCCAGTCTTTCCAGGCAAACCACAGCCTTGTGGTGATACACAGATTAAAAGAAATGGGTTAACTTAAGATATAAGAGCTAGTTAGGAATACGCCTAAACTATTGATCAGACAATGTTGTAATTAATATAGTTTTTGTGTGATTATTCAGGTCTGGGAGGCCAGGGCACAAGTGAGCATTGTCCATCTACAGTATGGACTTGGCCAGCATCCATTGTCATGACCAGTATCTAATGAAGCTTCTTTTTTTGTTGTTAAAAATTTATTAATTGTCAGGCTGGTGAATCTGAGTAGCCCCAGACCCATGACATTATTAAGAATATTTGACCATTTATTCATGACAGAAAATATTTTTTACTTTCCATTCCCTTAGTGGTAAGGAATGTTAGGTATAAAGGAAAACCCCAAATATCCCAAAAGGGTAGGTCCACAGACTTGGCCCAAAGACAGTCTTGGCTCAGTTTATGCTGAACTATAGGATTGCTGGCAGATATTTTCAGCATACCTCAGGAATCTGTGAGAAGGGTTTCTGTCAGGAACCACCACTTTGTATCTCCATTTCCTCTGGCAGAGTAGACATCTGGCTCCCTAATGACAAGTACCTAAGGTGCTTCCCAAAGCCAGTGCTCGTCCCCAGACTCCTCTTGTCCCCATTCACTTGTGCTTGTTATGCATCTCAAAACCCTGACCTTTCCTACCACCTCCTCTACCAGGATTCTCAGACTGCTCCAGTTCAAGGGCTTTCCTCCCCTCAGCTACTCATCTTCCTCATAACCTGCATCCATCACCCTGTTCCTCTTCCTTCTGTCCCACATCCCTAAATAGCCTTGGCAATTTGGAATGAGCTTTTCCTTTTCCACCCGTGGAGCAGCCATTTCACTGGTTTCTTCACTGCACCCTTGCTTACAGGGAGTATGCAACTAGTAAGCTCAAGGAGTCGTGATGTGCATTGTTTACATGCTCAGACACTCTCTCCTTCTGCTTCAGGAACAGGCAGTTTTCATGATGGTGGCTGTGCTGTCAACTTGGCTCGCTGCGTGGCTCCTCAGGGAAATGACTTGTTGATCTGCAGCAGACATGTGGCATGAGTGAAACATAAACATTGAATATCTCAAACCACTTAGATGGTAGTTTTGGCACACTCTGAATTACTCCAAAAGGAAAAGCGACACATGAAGAGTTTGTGATGCATTACCCATAAATCTACCTCATTGCCCAGAAAACCAGGAAATTCCCAAGAATATTTTCTTCACCAGAGCATGGAGAAGGATTAATGAGCAAGTGTGGACCTCCCGGGAATGTCTATTAGTACAGCCTCCTTCAAGCAGGAGATAATTATGGAATGAAAACATTTGTAGTTAGCCAACAGGAACCTGTGTTGATGTGATAGCAATATCAGAAATCTTCTGAGTCATCAGGTCCATGTGGAACTTTGAGTCATCAGGTCCATTGAGAAGTTCTTTACTGTGCACGGCTCCATTATGTTACAGCATAGGCCCCAATAAACCTTTACTGAAGTAGTTTCATTATACAGAGAGTGAACTGAGCTAGTTATGGTAGGTGGAGGCTGATTGTTCATTTCCCGGCCACCCAGACCCAAAATAATCGCACAGAAAGTATATTAATTAAAATACTGCTTGGCCTATTAACTTATGCATCTTTCTAGCTAGTTCTTATATTTTAAATTATCCATCTCTATTAATCTGTGCATCACCATGAAGTCATGGCAAACCAGCAAAGTTGCAGCAGGCTCCAGGTATGGATGTCTTTCTCCTCTGGTGGCTACATGGTGACTTCTTGACTCCTTGACTCTCCCTACTCTCTCCTTCCCTATCTGCTTGGAGTTTCTACCTTGCCCTATTACACACTGCAATAGGCCCAAAGCAGCTTCTTCATTAACCAAAGGTATTCACAGCATACAGAGGGGAAAGAACAGATAATACCACAGGCTGCAAGCCCTACCAGCAAGAGGATAGGTAGGTGCTCCTGGGAGTAAGCAAGGGCAGAGGCTGGCAGTGAAGGGCTATAGAGAGAAGAACTGCTAATGTAGGCTACCACTGCTGGCAGAGTTCCAGTAACTCTCACTGCCAAGGGGCTGCCAACACAGACTGAGAGTGGCACTCGTGGCACTCATTGAGCTGAGGGACACTGGCATTGCAAGTTTGGAGATGGTCACAACAAGGGGACTATATTTTCTTTACTTAAAGATTGTATCAGAATATCACAAAAGCATAGCTGACTCATCATGTTACAAGTTATACTATGAGTGTCCCTCTTAAACCCCATCTCTTCTGATCATTTCCAAAGGGACCTGTGGCCATGTGTAGGGTCTTTACAAACATGTTCTCAGAATATTAGAAGGCTGAGGTCACTCAAGTCCCAGGGAATAAAGTGCCACTGTAACTCACCAGTCACAGCAGGCACTTCAGGGAGTCATGGTATGTTGGCAAAAACTCATTTCACAGAGGATCTAAGGAAGAAAATGCATAGTTTAAATGGCAGTGCAGTAGAGAAGTGACTGTTAGCTCACTGACCCAAGAGTTTTGGGCTGTAAATAGAGCGGTATCCTTGGACTACATCATGCCACTGGAACAGTAAGTCAAAATTAACAAATGGAATTAGTAAGATTTATAGGTATCTGTCTTAGTTAGGGTTTCTATTACTGTGAAGAGACACCAGGACCACAGAAACTCTTATAAAGGAAAACATTTAACTGGGGCTGGCCTACAGTTTCTGAAGTTTAGTCAAGGCTGGAAGCGTGGCAGCTGAAATGGTTTCAGCAATTAGAGTCACTACAAGGGCAGTGGTACCCTGAAGTATGAAACATTAGACAGCAGCTGATTTGAGTCACTCTAGCTATTTAGGCAATTTGTTCACCTGTTAAAATAAATTACTATAAGTGTGTGACTTGTGATCCTTCTTTGCTAGTTGTGTAGGTGTCCTCTATATTTCCACAGAAGAGCTATTTCATAGTCATGCAATAAGACTCAATAAAAGTGTGTGACTTTCAGGATTCTTCTTATTTGTGTTTTATCATTATGATGCTGGTAGAGGATACCTAGGGAATATTTATATATCTTATATTTGTGGAGAAACTGAGCAAGTGGTTGGTTTGGTAGGTTCAGAGAATCCCCAAGATCTCTTGCTTATTCTGGCTCATTTAAGGCATGCTAATCATGGAAAAGTGTGGATTTGCTTTTGAGCAAAAGTGTATGGGTGTATATGTGTGGGATTGCTTGTGTAGTGTGGATTGGGGGATTGGAAATCAAGGTCAGATGTCTGATTTTAGGGTTGCAGAGAAGTATGCTGGATATTATCCTCTTTCCACGAGTGAGCCTCTGTCGACATAGGGCTTTCTGCTCTCCGAGGCTGCTGGTGGCTGTTCTATCTTTCCATACACAGTTCTTTCTAGTGTTTTATATGGCTTCTACCATGAGATACTGCAACTTCTTAGTTACTGTTGTGTTTCTTGGCCTCATCCCTCTGGATCAGTCATAAAGTATCATGTTCCTAAGAGGGTAGCTTTAAAAGTACATGAAGGCAGTTATTCCTCTTAGCTCACTTGTTTCTGCTCTGTGTCTAAGGCAGTTATGTAAACCTCTGGTCAGAGGTTGGAGAGAGTCCTAGAAGTGTGAAGTAATAGCTTCTCACTGAGGACTGAAGTAGACCTACTAAGATTGGCAAGGATTATCAATTTCTTCATTTTTTCACGAATTTTTAGATGGATCCAAGTTTTTTCCTGGGGGGAGGGTGGGTGGTGATGGTGGAATTGGGTTTGTGTTTTAGAAGAAAGGGAGCACAGTGAAGTCTCTACTCAGTAAAATACATAGAGTGGATTTTTAAATAATATTTATTTTTACTGCTTTAATTCTATCTATGTGTGCTATGTGCATTTGAGTGCAGCACTGGTGGAGCCCAGAGCAGAGCATCAGATCCCCTGGAGCTATAGGTAGAGGCAGTCATGAGCTGCCCAGTGTGGGTGCTGGGAAATGAGGTCAGGACCACTCAGCCTTCTCTCCAGCTCACTTGAAGTGAATCTTCAGGCAGCATCTAGTTTATACACATAAGTTATACTTGCAACATGTTTATAATCTAGCTGTTTAATTTCTTCTTCAAAAGGAATTGTGGTTTCTATGAGTGACCAAAAAGAGAACAGAATATCTGAAATTAGTACTATTTTAAATTTTACATGTACTCCATTTATTAGTTTTGCATTTCATAAGATTATTGAAAGGACCTTGTAAAACTCATAAGAAATTTATACCTAAAATATTTTTAATTTCTTATATTTCTTTCAAAAGCACTGTCTATATTTTTAACTTTTTATTTAAAAAGTCAGCCTAAAGTCTTTAACTGCTTTGTTTTCATGATATTCATACACACAAATATTTATCCAAAGTTCATTAAAGCAAAATGTCTTATGTGTTTGAATAAAAATGTCCCCCAAAATGAAAAATATAGACTCTGCAAACTGTCCCTCTTATGTAATTTCTTCATTGTGTTCTAGTTTTGTATAAAACTAACATATTTGTTCATAGTACTAAACTATAACCTCCAGACTCCAACATGTTCCCTGTTCACATCCAGATTCTCAAAACATTGAAGGGAAAAGGTTTCATGCCATTTCTGAGGAGCTGGTTTTACTGGAGGTCACAACTTTAAAGAAATAGCTACTCAGAATAGTTTAGGTATTTTAATTTTTGTATAATTTTTTAAAAATATGTTTGGGTTGGGAAGATGAATATAAAAGAACTCAGAACCTGTATTTCCTGTGGACTGGGACACCTCTCATTTTCTGAGTATTTGTTTTAGGATACACAGTCTTTCATATTACGAACTACATAGCTGTGCTTAAATGCAAATAGTAATTTAAATTCAGGGGTTACAGGAATGTGTGCTTTAGGATAGGGAGGAAAAGGTAACGTTACTCCTCCTTGGACGGAGTCAGAGGATAGTGTTAGATGAACTCTACTGTGCTTCTTAACACATGATTGTAAATGTCTGGGTGGCCTGGAGTGAAAAAAAGGTATCATTCACCGAGGGAGTCTTCTCTACTAGTTTCCCACTTTCAGAAGTAACAAAATGAAGTAGAAAGGAAAAAGAAGAGGATTCCTTAAAATATGGCAAACAAACAAAATCATGGCAAGACAAAAACAAAACAAAACAAAAATCAAACCAAACAATAACAACAACAAAAAATAAACACAAACACCCCCCCAATAAAAAACAAAAACAAAACAAGCAGTTCCATGGAGACTTACTGTTGGAAGGCTTTTAGGACTAGTTACTCCATTTTCCAAGAGGGTCATTGGCTTGTGGAGTCAGCCCACAATATTAGCTCCACATGTATGCACAGGATGCTGCAGCCACTGTCTCTGGGGGCCTCCTTCAAACTGACACAGAAGACTTGGACTGCTGCAGTTTCTGCAGTAGTTACCCCCGACTTCAGATAGGCAGGATCAAACTGAGTAACTCAAGAGACCCTGAGTGTCTGTGAGCTGACTCAGTGGGTTAGTCTCATGCCACATAGGGTGGTTTGTTTTAATGTAGGCTTACCACAAATTAGAATCACCTAGCAGGGAGACTCACCTGAAGAATTGTAAAGATTGCCTTAATTGATGGAGAAAGGCCCTCCTCAAATGTGGCATGGGGATTTGAGTTCCATTCCTAGAATCCAAGAAAAGATGGAAGGAGAGAACAGACTCCACAAAGCTGTCTTTTGACTCCACCCTTGCTCCCTCTGCCCAGTCTCCCTCTCTCTGTCACACACACACACACACACACACACACACACACACACACACAC
>LOJH01000651.1:0-10735 GCA_001685095.1 Ellobius talpinus | reverse complement strand
CTCCCCTTCTCCCTTCCCTTCCATAACCACTAAATAAATATCCAACCTCACTCTACATGGCATGCCTATCCATGTCTCTGTCTCTTGCCCATATGTGTCTCTCTGTCCTGGACCAGACACCACTTGGGGACCTACAGCCATCCCTGCCTGGGACTGCCTGCTCTCAGGGCTCACTGCCTGCCACCACATGGCCTGCTGCCACCGCTTGGGGACCTCCAGCATTTCTGCTGCCTGCTGCTGCCGGGAATCCTGCAGCATTTTTAATTTTTCCATTACACCTTCGACCTACAATTTGTCCTGCCTATAAGATGTGCTGGGGTAAAGACAGTATAGAAATAGTGGGAGTGACTGATGACAGGCACAGTTGGAGAGCCTTACCCTGTGAGGGAGCTTCCTCCTGAGGGCCAGGACCCAGAGGTGGGATACCCCAGAGACCTAGGGCAGAACCAATTTGCCAAAGCAGTCAATGAAGTGATTTCCAAAGATATTCTACTATATTCATAGATTGGCACCTAGCCCAACTATTATCAGAGAGGTTCCTAGCCAACTGATAGAAACAGATGTAGAAACCCACAGCCCAGCATTAGGTGGAGCTTGAAGAATCCAACGGAAGAGGGGAAGAAAGGATTGTAGGATCCAATAGTGTCAGGGTACCACATGAAAACTCACTGAACCAACTGACCTTGGCTCATAGGGTCTCTCAGAGACTGAACCAACAACCAGGGAGCCTGCACAAGACCAACCTTTTCATATATGCTACCCTTATGTAACTTGGTCTTCCTGTGGGACACCTAGCAGTGACAGTTAGGTTTGTCTCTGGCTCTGTTGTCTGCTTTTGGGACCCATTCCTCCTGCCTCATCCAGTCTCAGTGGAGGCGGGGGTGCCAGGTCTCACTGCAGCTTGATAGACCATGGCTGGCTGACTGATATCCATGGGATGTCCTCCTGTATTTGAAAAGAAACAGTGGAGGAGAGGAAAGTAGGGGGGGCTAGAGGGGACTAGGAAGAGGTGTGGGAGAGGAAGGAGAAACTTTGGTTAGGGTGTAAAAACAAGAAAAAACAATTTAATAGGCAATTACCTATGTTTTATGATTAATTATCTATAAATTTGTAGTCTAAGAACATGTAGAAGATTTTATTTACTGAAGATGGTTACTAGGTTACTAAAATTCTTAAGAAGCTTTAGAAGCTGTGAATTTCATATATTTTCATTTGATAATTTACTGTTATTAAGGACAGAATAAAAAAGATAAATTCATTTTCTAGTTCATGTGGTTTTTCTGTCATCTATCATTTCCTGTAAATCATGCTTCTCTCCTTCTTTTCACATCATCCTAGCCTCCCTGGAAGCTATGCAGGATGGATCACAGGCAAAAGGGTTGAATATCAGAGAGGAAGCCAAGTGATGGTCTGTCATGGGATAGTGTTCTCACCACAATGGCAATTTTAGAACCCCAACCTAAGTTTATGGAGCAATGGAACCCAATGTTTTGGTAAAGTATCAGTCTGGCATTAATTTGTTGCCAAATGGAGGATTTTCCTTCGATTCCTAAATGTATTTGTTTAACCCCAGACTTAGCTATTGTGCAAATTAGTAGCCGCAGGATGTTATGTGTGATTCTGGGCCCACATTTTTTTTCATTCCTTTTTACAAAGCACAAAGGAGAAGTGAAAACATAGAAGATTGGTATTGACATGGGGTTAAAAAAGCTAGACAATTTATTTTAAATTTATTTAAATGTTAAGTACTATTTATACACTACTGAAGTAAAGAAATAAAAGCAAGAGTGAAACTAAATTGCTCTTTATTAAACATGAGCATGCAAATATTTTTAAAAAACTGGAACTTTCTACTTACTTAGCAAAATATGATCAAATTCTAAAATGCATTGCATTGAGAAGTAAATTCTAATAAAACCTGCATCATGTCATAAGAGACAGCTGGACATATCTATGAGCTATTAACCTAAATCAGTACTGACTAATAAAAACAATCAGTGTCATGCCACAGTTTGTCTTTATTTCTCATTTTCTTCTCTAGAAAAGTCTGGAAGTCCTGCCAATTCAAGGCCAGATTTGACTAGGTTGGTTTGGGGCTTCAGGTCTGCCAATTTCCTAATTCCTATGGGACTGGTGTGATCCCCTGTGCCTTGGTGGTGTCTTAGTTATCATTCTATTGCTGTTAGAAGACATCATGACCAAGGCAGCTCATCTAAAAGAAAGCATTTAACTGGTGCTTGCTGACAGTTTCAGAGGCTTAGTTCCTTATCATCATGGCTGGGACCATGGTATTGGAGCAGTAACTGAGAACTATATCATGATTGGCAGGCAGAGGGAGACTCCAGGCTTAGCATGAACTTTGAAACCCCAAAACAAGTCCTCAGTGTCACTTCCTCCAACAAGGTAACACTTCCTAGTCTTTTTACTCCTTTCAACAGGTTTCATTTTTGTCTTTGCTTTATGTCTTGGTGGTCAGTAGGGTATCCAAATCACAGGTGACAAAAGAAAAAGTAAGTAAATGAAATAAAATCAAAGCTGGAAAAACATTTGTTAAAATACTTATCTGGTGAGGGATTAATAGTAGTAGTATAAATCATAGGGACTCATACAGTTAGCAGTATAAAGCCAAAACCTAGCAGCTAAGCATATACCCAGTATTTCAAGTAGACCAAGGCTTGTGATGGCTTCCACATAAAATGTCAGCAGTATGATGTAGGATTCCCCTCTGTATGCTGTGAATATCATTGGTTAATAGAAACTGGCTTGGTCTGATAGTGTAGAGTAGAGCTAAGTGGGGAAAACTAAACTGAATGCTGGGAGAAAGAAGGTGAAGTCAAGAGAAGCCATGGAGCTGCCGCCAGAGACAGACATGCCAAAACTTTGTCAGTAAGCCACAGCCAGTGGTGATACACAGATTAATAGAGGTGGGTTAAATTAATATGTAAGAGTTAGCTAATAAGAACCTAGAGCTAATGGGCCAAGCAGTGATTTAATTAATACAGTTTCTGAGTGGCTATTTTGGGAGTCTGGGCAGCTGGGAAATGAATGAGCGCTCCTTATACAACAGCAGTAGATGCATATATTTGAGCTCTTGCTTCCTAGCGGGTGGTACTCTTTTTAGGGAAATGTGCAACTCTTTGGGATATAGGGCCTACCTAGTAGACATAGGCCACTAGGAGAGGACTTTGAGGGTTAAATCTAGTTCCATCTTTGTTTCTTTACCCATTGAGTACCAGTCACTCTATAAAGCTCTTGCTGCACCAACCTCCATATTTTCCTGACCCCTTGAAGTTTAAAGGTCCCTTTTGTTAGACATTTAGTCACAGCAATAAGAAAATTTTCTGAATACAGAGGTTGGAACAGACATTTTGGAAAAGAATATGCATAAATGGCCAATAAGTAAAGGAAGGGAGTTTAAATTCAGTAATTATCTGAGAAATGCAAATCTGAATCTCAGTGATATATTAGGGAAAGAAATGATGAGTGCTAGGGTAATTGTGGAGAGAAGGGCACACTCATACCTTGTTGTTCACAATGCAAATCAGAACAGTACAGAAATACATACAAAGATTCCTCAAATAGATTGAAGATAGAACTACTGAATAACCCCATATACCTCTCTTGAGAAAAGAAATGAAGTCATCATGTTATGGAAGTATATATGTTCCTATCACAGTATTATGTACAATATATATGTTCCTATCACAGTATTATGTACAATAACCAAGGTGCAGAGACTGCCCATTTCAAACAAATGAATAGATAAATGGAAGTATGTATGGTTATATACACAGATGTAGAAACACAAATACTATATGGTTTAGTTAGACTTTCTATTGCTGTGACGAAAACACCATGACAAAAAAGCAAGCTGAAGAGGAAAGGGTTGATTTGGTTTGCACTTCTGTATTACTGTTCATCATTGAAGGAAGTCAGGACAGGAACTCCAACAGGGCAGGGTCCTGGAGGCAGGAGCTGATGCAGGGCCATGGACGGGTGCTGCTTCCTGGCTTGCTCAACCTGCTTATCCCCAGGTCCACCAGACCAGGGATGGTACCACCCACAATGGACACCACCCCATCAAACACTAATTAATAAAATGTCAGATCTTATGGAGGCATTTTTTTAACTGAGGCTCCCTCCTTTCATATAACTCTAGTTTGTGTCAGTTGAGATATAAGACTAGCGAGCATGCTGTATGATCTCACTTACACTTGAAACTTGAAAGGTCCAAATCATTGTGGGCTAGTGCTTACTAGTAAACAGGAAGCAGGAGATTTTTAGCAAAGTCTACACTTTTAGTTAAAATGAGGAAGTCCTTAATATTTGAAAAAATAAGTCAATCTATGTATGTCTATGTCTGTATTCTCTGTGTGTGTGTGTGTGTGTGTGTATGTGTGTGCATGTTCATGCAGGTGACTGCAGTGGTCAGAAGAAGGCATCTGATTGCTTGGGACTGATATTACAAGCAAGTCTGAACTATGTAACACAGTGATAGGAGCCAAATCTACAAGAACAGTGTATTTTCTTAACCACTGAGCCATTTCTCCAGCCCCCAAGTTCCTAATTCCTAATGTACAGTACCATGACTAGAGTTGTAAATGACACACTTTGAATTTGATAAATGAAATTTACTGAGAGAAGAGAAACTAGGTGTTTGTGTCAGACATGTGGGAGGGGTGACCTCATGAAGCAACAAATATGTTCTTGGTTTGCTTTTGGGTGATGAAAATTGAACCAGGGCCTTGTTCCCACCAGGCAAGTGCTGTACTACTAATCTATATTCCCAACCCATGAAGTGATGTATATTTTAATTAGTTTGATTGTGACATCCATTTTGCAATGCATGCATATATCGAATTAGCATGCTACATTTTACATATGAATATTTTGTCGATCATATTAGAGTAAAGAAGGAAATCACAAAAACTCAGTGATTTTTTAATAAATACTACTTTTAATGGTCAATAATGGGAAAACAATAGGTAAACTTCACATGAGTCAGGTTTTGTGATTAAAAGATGGATAAAATGGAACTTTTATTACTAAAAGTATGTATTTTTATGAGTTTATAAACACTGTCGTGTAGTGCAGTGCCAGCCTCGATTAAAGGCTCGGACTTTTTTTCAGAGGCCACACATATAGGGGCACATGGCAGGTGGAGAGTTTGGCCTCTCACCCTGATTTCACTCTGACTAGGTCTGTGTTTCATAAGTTGAATAACTTTTGTTCCATGTAGGTTATACAGTATTGTTTTATAATTTTTGAATACAAATAATGTTTCCAAAATCTAAAACTGCTCTGAGTCCTAAACTCTATTAGCCTTACAAAGATCATATTTTCCCCAAGCATGATTCAAAAACCATTGAGTATTATTGCTTTAAGGGCTACAGTTTGCAATATGTCATTTTCTTCCAACTTTATTTAAACACTAATCAACAGCCCAGTCCACATAGCAGAAAAGAACAGGCTTTTGGTCTTAACTTCCCATTTCCCTTTAAACCAGTCATGTAACTTCAATTTATCCAGGTATTTTTGTGTTAAAATTTTATCTTGAACCCCCAATTTTCTGCATAAACCACCCACCACCAATAATTTAAAACAGAAATCAAGTCTTCCCCAACACTACTGTGGGTTAACACAGCTGTACATTAGAAGACCTTATCAAAATGCTTCTTGATATTTTAACCAAATGTTTACCTAGATGTCTCTACCATGTGCTAATATTACCTTGCATAGAAGATAGGATTTTGATATTTAGTTTTTTCCTCAATGATTAAAAATAAGTAATAGCAATAGTAAAAACAAAAGCTTAAGCTATCACTCATTTTATCAAAGAGGCTCATATAGATCAGAGATATGAACTGCTAAAACTTCAACATGAAAATTCTCACAGTTCAGGAATTGCAAAATGAATCTCAAAGCTCTGAACAATGTTGATTCTCTTGTTTAGTTAACTGCTTACCACATCTTCACACTGGCTGGCTTTGTTGTCCTGACTTTCTGGAGTGCTGATGATCCAGGTTGAAGATGCTGCAAACAACCAACTTGTGCACTGACAAGGTGACTCAGCAGATGAAAGCACCATTCACCAAGACAGATGACCTGAGTTTAATATTTGGATCCCACTGTGGTCAGAGAAAACTCAAGTTGGTCTTTGACTACACACTTCAAGTCAGAGAATGCTCTCTACCCAATAAATGCACAAATTAAAAAAAATTGCAAAACATGAAGAAAAAGTGAATCAATTTGTTTTCTAATTTCTTTTTACTTGCACCTGAACCCTCTCACACACCCGTTCTGCAAGGTACAGAAGTAGGTAATCCATTTGTGCTAACAGATTGGGGTACAGGATACATCCATGGGAAAAAATAAGTAAGAAAATTCTACTCTTTAGAAGTGGAGTAACTCTTCAGTAGAGAAACAAGCCAGAGTCAGGCCTCCTGACTATGTGACCTTGTGGCCACCAAGCTATGTGACCTTGCCTTTGACTTATTTTTTTTACTTCTTCCTATAAAATAGTGTTTCTCAATCTGTGAGTCTCAACCCCTTCAGAGGTCGAACGACCCTTTCACAGAGGTTGCATATCAGATATCCTGCATATCATAAATTTACACTACAATTCATAGCAGTAACAAAATTACAGTTATGAAGTAGCAATGAAAACAATTTTATGGTTGGGGGTCACCATAGAGTGAGGAACTGTATTAAAGGGTTGCAGCATTAGGAAGGCTGAGAACCACTGCTCTAAAACAACAAACTCTTGTTTTTTTACTTCATAACAATTATGAGGATTTAGCATATGGAAAACACTGATAAGACTCCAAAGTTCTTCCTGGGGACTCTTCTTTCTATCACAATATAATCAGTAAACAAAAATTATAATTAATATGGCACTAATACTATGAAGAAAACTCAAAAGGACAGAGTGATGAAAGATGGGTCATGTTCTTTAGAACATCAGATCAAAATGTTTCTCTGAGGAAATGACATGAGAATCAATCAGTCTGTGAACCTGCCAGTCTGAAGGCTAGAATCCAGAAGGAGGGGCCTGAAATTGGGTAAACAGTCTTCTGTTTCTCTGTCTCCCTCAGCATTTCCAGAAACAAAGCAAAACAAAACAAAACAAAACAAACAAACCCTAGGTTGTTGTAATTGGTGGATGAAATTGAATTACAAAATAAGACAGGGATACTCCTAGGAATCAAAATTAAAAACTCAAATAAACCATTTTTATCTTTTTCCACAATAGATTCAATACCCAGTCAAGGTTCTAAAATAAAAACTTTGGCCTGGTGAGATGGTCCATGCCTGCAGCGCCAGTGCCCCAGAGGTGGAGGCACGACCTGATGTCAGCTGATTTTGCACACCGATTTCTAGGCCTGCAAGAGCTTCTTATCAAGACAAAAGAGGAAGACAGTTTGGTGTATGAATACTGAGGACTTTATAGTCCATCAACTCACAGATGACTGAGTTAACCCAGAGGGCATGACCTTAGCTGACTGTGATGGATTGGTGATTTCTGCTTTTTGCTCTTAGAAGTCATGGTGCTTAGAGTTCCCATGTTCTGACATTTCTTGCCTGTGCCTAATTTCATCAGCTGCTGGCCCACCAGAGACTGGTTGGAAAACAAAAGGCTAATATTTTCATATTGTAGCTAAATAGTGTCAGTAATGCGAACTCAGCAGTCATCGTTTTTAGGTTTACTAAATAGTAGTACCTCATAGTTTCTACCTCACAGAGGAAATATTCAGAGCTTTAGTTTTTGCAGAGACACACATGAAGAAGAGAAGATACAGGGCTAGAGTTGCCTTTTAAGCCAGAGATGTATCAAGAAGAATCTTACAATTCACAAGCCAAATAAACTGACTTTGTTTACCTTTGAACTTGACCTATGTTAAATTTGTCCAAAAGACAAATCCCCTTTCTCATTACTTTTTAGTTCTTGGCTAATAAAATGGCTTTATTCTGTTTGTGCTTACCATAGAGCAGAATTTTTAATTTGATTATAATTTCTTCTTTGGTCAGAGTATATACAGTTAGATAAACTTCTCACTGGAATAGAAAAACCCTACAATTCTCGGTTTAGTCTAGCCTTCCCCATGCTCAGCTCTTTCGGCTCTCTGAAACACTCTCAACTCCCAAATGAGGTCAGTAACATTTGCCTTTCTTTAATGGTAAAGAGTCACCTTCCGCTGGGGCAGTTTACTGGAGATTTCAAATACAGAACGTATCAGCTGAAAGACCAAGGCAGAGTGAAGTAAGGAAAGTGGGGACATAGGAGCATCTGTGTAGAGGAACAATGAAGTAAAGGAGGTGAGAAAGAAAGTGTAGACTAATGGGTAGGAGGGCATGGTTCATAAAACTGCTTAAACATGGAAACAGGTCCAAGTGCAGCAAGAAAAGATTGTTCAGAGAGAGAGAAACTAACTAGCAACTGAAAAACAGCAGAAGATTAGTAGAGTCCATATCATAAAATGTTTTTGGCTTCTGATTTCATAAACATAAAGTTCTGTTGTTAATAAACAAGACTTAGAAGAACCTTAAAGTTACAGAGCAAACTCCCCACTGGCTTGGAAGCCTTCCCACTCCTTCTGTGGGTGGCTGCACAGGTCTCTAGATGGCCACACGCACTCGATGCGTCCGCTGTTTGTCTTTCATACCAGACAAAAAAAATCCTATTTTAGCAGTTTCAGTTCAAAGATTTGCCAAAGGAATTGCTTCAAACAAATAGTTCTTTAGCAATGAATTTAAAAAAATACTGAAAACTATAAATCAACGGTTGCTATTCAAATGAGTGTTCTGGGATTTTTATGATTGCTTAGAATGTTATAAATAATATAGCTTCATGAATAATATGATGGAAACTGTCCAGTGTGAATTTTCAAGGGAATTCAAAATTGCTTTGTATTTTAACTATTTAAAGTCATATTAATTGAATTTTCCATGAAATAAGATATTTCTTCTAATAGTAATAAAAATAGGTAATTCTTAATATTATTAAGAATTAATATTATTAAGTTTATGTCTGTGGTATTGGGAATGGTATGTGAAGGACACTCAATTGCTGCTTTACATTTTAAAGTTGGAATTATGAAAACCATGAAGTGTATCTATAAATATTCTACGGTTCAAATTAATCGGTATTTTCATCTATCACTCATGCCTCCAAACATCAGTGAATCAAATTTCTGTCACACATATCCTTCCTCTTCTTGTTCTCCCATTCTTCAGGATTTTCCCCCATTTTTCTAACTGTGTCTGTGATGCTTTCTCCCTTAGTAGTCTCAGGTGTCTGTGACTTATCCCTGGACCTGAGCAGGTGAACTTCTCAAACCTGTCACTGACAAAAGGAGTTAACCAACATGTTTAGGAACAAACAGGTCACATGTTCTGATACTGCCCCATCCTTCTGGCACAACTGCAAATATGACTAGATTGATTGCATCCTTGCCTAAAGCAACTTACCAACAACTTAACATTCTACCTCCAGAAACTTTGGGCAATATACTTGTAAATTGGGTGAAAAAACCCTCCTATTACTCTGGTAATACAATCAGGCTCTTTTTCTGGTCTTCACTTATATGGGACTACACATACAAGTGCCATACAGCTAACTATCAAAACAGAAAATGTTATTTTCAGTTGGCAAGGTCTAAGGTTTCATTTCTCCTAAGTAAATAATAAGGGCTTCAAATAGTTCAGCAGTTAACAGTTACTAATGTTTGTAGTGACAAATTAAACAATGTTCAACCATGGTAAAAGACTTATGCCTTAAAGACTTCAGGAAAGAAGAAGAACAGAAAACAAAGAAACTAAAATGACAGGGATGTCTTCAGATACTTAGTGATGAAATGTTGAACTCTTTAAGACCCATGTCTTCATCCTGAGGGTAAAGTGGATAATTTACCCTGCTGTTGCAAGTAGCCTCCTGGAGTGTCAGCAAGTAAGGATTAGAAGTGTGGCTCAAACAGTTCTGAGTAGACTGGAGCAGGAGTACCATAATGCTAACTACAATGATTATACATCTATTAGGAATAGTGATTAGACATCTATTATGAGTCACATATGCATATGGATTTGAAAGCAGAGAGCACAACATTCTTTCACTAATTTTTAAATTAGTGTGTGTGGGAGTTTGAATAAGAGCAGCTCCCACCGACTCATATATTTGAATGATTCTCGGTGGAACTTTTTGGGAAGCATTAGGAGGTGTGACTTTGTTGGAGGAAGTGTGTCACTGAGGATATACTTTGAGATTTCAAAAGTACATGGCCAGGCCAGTCTCTCTCTCTTTGTCTCTCTCTACCTGCAAAGTTCTGATCATGTGAGAATTTAGCAACTGTGCCATGCCTCTCTACCTAACTCCCTAACATGAAAATTATGTATTAACTCTTTGAAACTGAAAGCAAGGCCCCAGGCAAATACTTTCTTTTAAAAGTTACCTGGATTATGGTTTTCCATCATAACAATAGAACAGAAACTAAAATAGTATGCAAAGTAATGGCTTTCGTTATGGAATTTTGATACTATCCTTATTCATCTCCTTCCCTTATTATTCTTACCCAAACTTCTTGGTCACTTCCTTTTTGCATTTATCCTGTAATTTTCTGTCACATATATTCAATTACCTTCTTTTGTCCCACTCTCTTCCCATCCATCTTTCTCCCTACTTCCATGGCTTACACACCACACACACACACACACACACACACACACACACACACACACACAC
>LOJH01000650.1:9040-58399 GCA_001685095.1 Ellobius talpinus | reverse complement strand
GAGGTGGAAAATTTTTTAATAACAATAAAAAAAGTGTCTGAAATAAAAAAAACCATATTGCTTTACTTCTAAGGAAACTTGAAGATAGAATATGAAAACTCCAGTTTAAAAGAATGCTTTGGGGGAAATGGTCTCAATGAATAAATAAAAACAATTGTAATTAGCCTATCATCTAAGGTATTTATATGCAAATGATGCCTCTAAAGTACTTGAGGTTGCCTGCAAGTAATTTCTTCTCTTCGTCATAAACTTTAAGCATTGTGCTCACTGTGATTTTGCTCTATTAATTCTCCTAATAAAGCATTTCCTTATCATTAGCGCAAAGGTAAACTTCAACACAATTAAAAAATTTTAACAAAATGTTGTAATTTATATAAAGCTCCAAGAAATGCAAATTTAAATGTCAGAAGTAGACCTTGAAAGTTATCACATAAACTTTTCTTATACGTCTGTTTGACCACAAAAGATCTTAAATTAATTGACAGTAGTAATTGAAAAACAAAAACAAAAAAACCCTAATCTCACTTTTAAGACTATGTGATGCAGAACAATCTTATGACTGCTGATGTCAAAAGCCAGAGTCTATATAGTCTGCATTTTTCATACTTGCTATGTGCATTCTCATAAAGGGATCCGGTGACATGGTAAAATACAAAGCAGTCCCCAGGAGAACATTGACGTTGGGGGACTGTGGAAGAGGTAGGAGCCACAAAGCAGAGTCAGCTCCTGTGACAAAGAGGTAAATGCAAAAATATAAAAGAAATCTCAGCACAAAAGCTAGGAGGCCCCAGAGGATAGATGATGCCAGAAAACTGTGAGATTATTGTGGCTGCCAGAGTATATTAATACTATAAATATAGATGATTTCCTGAGGAAAAAGGTCCTTGAAAGCGTACCAGATGTGTGATGCTGAATAACAAGTTCAACAGCCAAGACACAGAGAGCCACAGAATGCCTGTTCCCTGCCCTTCCTTTCATGGGGTCCGAAATCATGCCTGCATGACTCACGTACAACTGGGAAGCAACAGGGTGCCGACCTGAAAACCTTCATTCTTCATATTTTCCCCTCTTTCCAGACTCCCCAGCATCATTAAACATACAGCTGGCTACCAAGTAGCTTATAGGCACAGTGATCAAGTGCATTTGAACATTCCAAAAGTATTTATCTCATCTGTTAACTTGGGATTTTCTTAAATAATATCTTAAAAAGTTCTGAACTACTATAAGTAACTTTTAACTCTTAATTCAAAATAAGATACCTATGCAACCGGTAAAGGCAGCCCTACAGTGGTTTAAATGAAAATGCACCACCCCCTAGACTCATAGGGAGTGGCATTGTTGGAGATATGGCCTAGAGACTGTGTTGTTATATTTTGATGAAGGAGGTGGTTGCTTTCTGTCCAGAAAATATTCCTGAGGCAAAATTTGAATGAAGAGAATGGTGACCTGGGGGAAGACCTCACCCAGCTAAGCTGCCAATTTATGAAAAGGATTTAAAGAAAAAGCTTATGGCAGTGTGTGGTGGTACATACCTTAAATCCCAGCCCTGGGGAGGCAGAGGCAGGCAGATTTCAGAGTTTAAGGCCAGCCTGGTCTACAGTGAGAGTTCCAGGACACCCAAGTTTAGGAAGTGAAGGAAACTATCAAAAATAGAAAACTGGTGAAAATATATTTAAACAAGGGAGCCATTTTCTAGTCCTAGTAAGCAGAAGAACTTGGCAGCTTTGGCCACATGAGTCTGATTTTAGAGTCAAAGATACAAGAAAAGGGTTATTTATTCAACCCCCCTTCATGACTAAGGCAAGTTGCTGAGGCCATTGCCTGAAGCTGTAATGGTAAAAATGGTGAAGCTTGGATTACCCTAGAGATCCCAGGATATTGGAGATGCCAGGGTGGAGAAATACTTGCCAAGGAGAGCTGCTAACAGGGAGTGGAACCAGCCCGAGAGAGACATGTGTTATAGCCAACAAGGCTGAAAGGAGTTGGAGATCTGAAGAGCACTTTGCCTTCAGCGGAGGAGATGTGCTTTGTAGTTTGTCCAGTTTTGTTTTTGTTTTGTTTTGTTTTGTTTTTCTTTTTTTTTAGTCTTGCTTTGGACAGTGTGTCCTCATTGTGTCCTCTTTCCTCCACTTTGGAATGGTTATATCCTATGCCATTATATGTTGGAAGTATGCACTCTGCTTTTTTATTTTTATTTACAAGGGTTATAGTTAAGAGATTGCCACGAGTCACCAAAGAAACTTTGAACTTTTAAACAGGGTTGAGACTGTTAAAGACTATGGGAACTTTTAAAATTGTACCATATGCATTTACATTATGATCATTATGATATGGCGATAAGCCTATAGATGTCAGGGAGTAAAATATGGTACACTGAGTGAAAATGTCCCCCATAGACTCACAGAGAGTGACATAACTAGAGGTATAGACTTGTTGGAGGAAGTGTGTCACAGGGGGTGGGTTTTGAGACTTCAGAAGCTCAAGTCAGGCCCACTGTTACTTTCTCGTCCTGCTGCCTGATGATCCAGATGTAGAACTCTCAGCTACTTCTCCAGCACCATGTCTGTCTGCCTGCTGTGATGCTTCCCACCATGATGATAATGGACTAAACCTCCAAACTATAAGCCAGCCCCAATGAAATGCTTTCTTTTAGAAGAGCTGTCATGGTCCTAGCATCTCTTCACAGCAATAGAACCCTAAGACAGATACTTATGCAGTTGGTAAAGGCAGCTGGGGCTTAGCTATCTAGTTTCCTGGCTTCAAAGTTTGACTTAATCATTAAATATTGGTATGAGTAGGGGGTGACTTTATTTCTGACTTCTAAGGGAAATGTATTCTGGGTATCTAATTAAACTAGAAACGATAGTATCCACCATGACTGATTTTTCTGAGGATGATGGTCACAGAAGTCTGAGCACAATGCCTAATTAGTCTGAGCCACTCAGCCTACCCAAATGCAAGGAAAGTATATCCAATCACAGACATGTTTCCCTTTTCTTCTTGTTTCCTTTAATTCAACAATGAGATTTGTATTTCAAAGAATAATTGAAGTATTTTTAACATTTATTTATTGTCTTTATCTTTGTCTTTGTGTGTCTGTCTGTTTCTCTGTGTATCTGTCTGTCTGTCTCTCTCCCTCTCTGAATGTGTGTATGAGTGTGTATGTGTGTGTGTGTGTGTGTGTGTGTGTGTGTAGGTCGGAGGACACTTTGCAGGAATGATTCTCCCCTTCTATCATGTGCTTCTCAGGCATTAAGATGAGGTCATCAACTTTGGTGACAAGTGCCTTTAACTGCCTATAAGCTCCTTCCTAAATCAGCCACTGACCATATTGGCAAAAGAATTTATGTATATGACTTAATCATACTGAGAAGTAACGTATGACAGAAAAAGGCTTTTCTTTTATAAATGGGAGAAATGACTGCTTAGTAGGCAATTAACACAATTAATAGATTCTGTCATAGTTAGCAGCCCGTGTACCTTGGTTTGTCTGGACAATTCTAGTTATTCATATTTGTATTCAAGGGTAACAATAGTGTTTCTTCCGCTCTTAGAAGCTTGCCTATTGACAGTTAATTGTATGGCTAATACAACTAAAATAGTGATACTCATGAATAATTAGAGTATAAAATGCATGATTTAGTAACTGACTGTTAATAGTGTTGTCAAGAACATCCATAGACGGACTCAGGAAGATAGCTCTGTCAGTAAAGTGCTTAACATCCCAGCATGAGAATCTAAATTCAATCCCTAGAACTCTTATGGGTGTGTGGGAGGAACAGGCTTGAGCATGGCGGTACATGTTTGTCATCCCAGTGGTGGGGATGTGAGGACAGGTGGGTCCCTCGGGCTTGCCTTGCCACATAGGCTTAGCAGGCTAGATAATGTTGTCTAAACAACAAGCCCAAGGCCAGTGAGAGAATATGCACCCCTCACTAAAAAATGAGGTGGATAGCTAGCTCCTAAGGAATGACACTGTTTATCTTTTGCATGCAATACGCACATGTGTACATGCATACACATGTTCACCCACACACACACACTGAAGTAAAGGCTAGTGAGAAAATGATTATAAGTGATTTGACCAATAATGACTGAAGCACTGTCGTGATTATAGTGAGAGAAAGACAACATTCTTACAGAAGTAGAAATTCAAAATTGAGCATCTGTTGATATAAGATATGACAATAATATAGAATACAAATGAAAAGGAGCTTAAATATTTAAAATTTCATGACTGGGGACTATTCACTAATGGAAACTGTAAAATTAGAAAGTTTAGTAAATACAATGATGAATTCAGGCTTGACACATTAAATTCATTTCTTCTGTGAACGTTGGGTGAAAAGTACCAAGCAGGTGTTTTGAGGCTTCTACCAGAGGCCTCTGTGGTAATTTAATTAGCTAAATAATCTTATTGGTAGATTCTCATAATGCTTTGAATCCAAAAAGGAAGTGAGCATTTTTTGTTTTAGATTTACTATCCACTCAGCAAATAATTACTGTGTCAAAATGTTCTAAGAGCTGTGGAATCGGAAGTGAAAAAAGTGGGTCAAGTCCTCACTCTTCCAGAACTAATGTGAGAAATCACATTAGACAAAAATATATTGCTGTAGTATATTTTACTGAAGACTGTGGAAGAAAAATAAAATTATTCAGTTGTTCGGGGAAGTCCTTTTTAACAAGGAGACATTTGAGCAAAGAGCTGAGGGAAATAAACTCTCCAGGTTCGAACACTTAGTCTAAGGGATCAGAACACAGATTTTTACAGGAAGTCTCTCATCATCTACAGAAACAACAGTGAGACCAATAGGTCTGGAGCCTAGGGAATGGGGAGGCTAGAAGAATATTCCAAGATCAGGCAGGCCACCCGGGGTGGGTAGGGGAAAGAGATCCTGGGCAGAGATGAGGAAAGATCTCCTGTAAGAACATGATTATGGAAGAAGGAATAACACAAACTTTGGTTTCAAAATAGTATGTTTCTAGTGTGGGGGAACATGCCTTTAATCCCAGCACTCAGCATGCAAAGGCCGGTAGATATCTAAGTTCAAGGCCAGGCTGGTCTACAGAGTATGTTCCAGGATAGCCAGGGCTACACAGAGAAACTCTGTTTTGAAAAAAACAAACAAACAAAAAATGGAATAGTATGTTTAAATATTTAGATTAATACTGGATTGGAGATATTTGCATAATAGTTGAATCTATAGAATTTGAAGTTTGAGGAACGGTTGGAAATAGAGCTATAAACTCTGAGGTTATGAGAAAAACATATATTTAAAATATTTGGCCTTCTCTAGAGAATGAACACAGATGAAAGAGAAAAACTGTCTAGGAACTGATAGTCTTGAGATATTTCACTGTTGGAAGATCAAGATGTTTTTGAAAGGTAGAGGATCTTTGAAGTATGATTGTACTGATTTAGTCATGTTCTAATAAATGTTTAGCAAATAGTTCTCAAAACTTAAAATTCTTAATTCTCAGTGCTTGTCAAGTTTAGTGATATATTTTTACCATGATCATTTTTCAATGAGCTGTGCCAAATGCTCCTTAAAGAACAAGCCAGAACAAGATTACTAAATGATCATTAGAGGATAGAGAGATGGCTCAGAAGTTAAAAATCTCTTACTGCTCAATCACAAGGGCAAGAGTTCAAATCCCAGAATCCGTACAAAATCCAAGAGGACTAGAAGTCAGGGTTAAAAGTGGGGATAAGTGTGAGAGGGGACATTAATGACTCTCAAGTCTGGTCTAGTCTAAACCAGTCTGTTCTTGTCCAAACTGGTAATGGATTTTATAATCTGAGTTGAGGGCTTTACTTAACTCTTTTCTGGACTGCACTGCCCTGGCATTTAAAGACATAGTTAATCTTACCTTTTATCAATCTCAGTCAACAGCCCTACCTCTGTGCTGTTTTTATGTCAGAAACTTCAGTGTCGTCTTTGACAACTAATGCTTTTTCCTCACTATGTCAATCTCGACCATCATGAATCTCATCAGTTTCACCCACAACTGTCTCCAAACTCTATTCCGTCTACCCTCCTCACTACTGCATTTCTTTGGTTTAGCCCTGCGCAGAAATCTTTTGCTCACCAATGACCCTTCTTGCCTCCAGTCCACTGCTCTATACCAAAGAGACAGGAAGCATGATTTTTATCACTTGGTCTTTGTAGAACACTTCCAAATTAAGAAAGTACCTGTGATGGTTGATCTTACTTGTCAATGTAACTACATCTGGAATCAACTAAAACCCATGCTTCCAGGTGTTCCGGTGAGTAATTTTCTTAACCGGGATTATTTGAAGCAGGAAGACCCACCCTAAATCTGGGCCACACCTTCTGGTGGCAGCCCATATAACAGGACATGGCTCACTCTTGATGGCAAGTTCATCGTTCCTGCTGCTGCCACCAGTATTACACCAAGCCTCTTCAAGATTCCAAAACAGTCTGAAGACCAGGTCTCCAGTAACAATCTGAGACATGGGCACCAGATTGGCCCTACAGAGACATCCAACCTCACAGACTGGAAAACTAGTGGCTTCTCAGGCTTTCTGCCATGAGACAGCTGTTGTTGGACTCTCTGGACCAGAGCCTGTAACAAGGCTAATAAATTCCCTTTTAATATTCATTCTATCTGTTCTATTCCTTTAGCAGACCCTGACTAAATCAGTACCACCCTGTCTTCTGCTCTCCAGTCACAAATGCATTCAAAGATCTGCCTGTCAAGGCAACTCATTCCTTCACGAATCACAAACATAGAAGAGAGAGTTTAATTTTAACTTAATGTCATTAACTCAGTCTACCACCTTTTACTTCAAATGAAACCCCTTGTTTAAATAAAGGTCTTCTTTAATAAAAGAAAAACTGACAGTGGATAAGGACCATGGCTGTTAGGCTGCTAACAAATATCCACAAACCATGAGATGGCAAAATGGTAGCTTTTATTTAGATCTTACTTCTTTTTTTAAGTAGAGAAAGAAACTCTTAAATGTAATAGCTAAACTGTGATATGCATCACTTTATTTTTAGGAATTTTTTCTCAATACTCATTCTGAAAAATATGCTAAACTATATGCACTGAAAATCGAATAATCATATTTGTACAAATACAGCACAAAGGATTTAGATAGTAATACATTTTATCTCAATAAATATAATTATTACTTTTGTAAATGGCAAATTGTGTACTTTGTTTTAAGAGCATGACCAAGCTCATTCTAATTTATGTTCTGTTACCATCTACCAATTTAATGGCAACACAGAAATTATGAAACAGTAGTCAGTGGTACTCTGTAAAAGATATGGTACTCTGTAAAAGATAGGTGAAGACAAATGAAAATGTGAAGAACTTCTCAGGGTTTTTAAAACCTCAAATTTCGGCAGGCAAAATGGATCTGTGCATAAGGGTGCCTGCTGCCAAACTTATGAAAACATAAGTTTCATCCTGAGAACCCACATAGGGGAAAGAGAAAAACCAATTTCCTCAAATTGTCTTCTATGTCCTCTGACTTCCACACATCCACACATGCACAATTACACACACACAAGAGAGAGAGAGAGAGAATAAATAATAAATAACATAAAAAACCCTTTCATTTCAACATACATCACCCGTGTCATACATTTTGGGTATCATCTGCTTTAGCTTGGCCCTGTGCTATAGCTCAATTCATGCTTCTCATCAACACACTACCTCATTAATTGTTTTACTTTCACGTGAAACTTTGAACGCATTCCACACCTTTGCATGTAGATTGTAAATAACAGTCGACCACCCTTGCACCAAAAGGCTCACCTTTCTGTAGCCAGTTAACAGTGCAATCCACTAAATGCCCCTTACTCACAATCGATCGTTTCTCTTCATGCACATTCCTCTTGGGTTTGTCTATCTGGGAATTTATGCTGATAATGAGCTTTTGAATACTGATTTGGTGTGACACTGGGTCATATTTGAAAGCTTTCTATCAAAATAACTGGAAATGTAATTTTAAATTCACCTCACTAATACAGCTGTCTTTAATCTCTGAGGATAAATAGTGACAAATGAGGCTTGGTTTTTGACCAGTTTAGCTTCATCTAAAAGAGAGTGGGTGTTTTAATGGAGCTTTTAAGTGGATAATAGGCATGCGGCGAGCATTCGGAGGTATGATAATGAGCTCCATGTATAGATACAGAACTGTTTTTCACTATGCTTCTGCACAAGAAAGCATTTGCGATTTATAAAAGAATCAGAAGTCTATTTACATGGCCACTGGGATACGTGCTAAATTTCCTTATGCATTTAAATATCCCTATTTTTCACACCCACTCCAACCATTATTTAGTTTGCAGATTCATTAAACTGCACAATGTGTACTTATTAGCTGCCAAAGAAATCATGTCAAATTAGGTGTGCATTTTTATTACTAGAAAGAAAGAAAGAAATGAAAGAAAAGTATACAAGAATGCAACATGCTCAAAAATGTTTGAATCACAAAACAGTAATAAGGACAAAATGTTTGGATAAAAACCTTTCAACCAAAAAAAATAAAAAAATAAAAAAAAAACCTTTCAACCAAGTCATAAAATTAACGTGTTTAGTGTGAATGTACTCCAATTAAAGAAAATAATAGCTGTGATTTCAACATTGACTTGAGGAAAGCAAATGTAATTCTCTGCTTGCTAAAATGTCACATAAATGGTCTGTGACTGTGGCCAGAATAGAGGAGCCATGGGATCGCAGCGCATAGCAGAAACTCTTAGTCTAAGCAGATCTAAGTGTGGTTAGCTCAAATGTATATTAAGAGTAAATTAAAAGGCTGTGCGGCCTCACGATAGAGCCCCGACTCCTAATGTAACCAACAAATGGTTTTCTCAAATAGGCTAATATGAAGACCTACAAAAATGAGAATGCCATTATACCTTATATTTATGTTTATCAGTACACTATAAAAATGTGGTTTTAAGGAAACAGCCTGGACTGTGGTACAGATAGCTCTGGATTCATACCCTATCTCTGGCACTTCTTAGGCATACAATTGCAGACAGACCACATATCCCTTTATTCTTTTTTCCCACTATTAAAACTTATCAAGGAGGGGCTGGGATGCAGTTCAACTGGTGCATTGCTTGCCTCCCATGCACAAAGCCTTGGGTTCCATACCTAGCACTGCATAAGCCAGGCGTGATGCCATCAATGTCTGAAACACCAGTAATTTGGAGGTAGAGGCAAAAGATCAGACATTCCAAGTTGCTTTTAGCTTTCTTAACGAGTTCAAGGCTAACCTGGGATACATGAGACCAAGGCTCAAAATAAAACGTCAAAGAATAAAACGTCTAATTAAAATGATGAACTGATTTTATGGCCTCGTGGAGTCAAAATATTCTGGAATTCTTTAAGTACTAAATAGATCTTGTATGTGTGTATACACTTTTAAAGTATTTCTAGAATTATAGCAATAAAGTTTAACAATCATGCTTAAAAACTGCAACATGTCACTAAAATGAAGGGTTTCCCTATAATAGCTGGAAGGTGTGAACAGGTTCTGTATTTAAGATCTTATCTAAAGACTTTTCCTTAGACCAGCTGTATATTACGAGCATTAAAATTAAGAATTGCAGGAGGCTAAGAGCTTGCAAAGCAAGCAGAAGTGGCAACACACTGAGTACTGGCATCAAATTTCACACAAAGGCACATGCCAAGTGTTTCTTACATATGCTCATCATACATAAGTCCTTGGGATTTCCATAGGCCAAAGTCAAACAAAAACAAGCTCACACTCAAAGAGAGCAAAGCAAAAGCCTAGATGAATGTGGGTAAGAAAGAACGGCACAGTCTCGAACTCGTTCTGAGGTCAGCATTATGTTTATAAAAAAACTATAGAACAGACATTAAAAGAGAACAAAACTATAAATTGATATCCTTAACACACAATTAAAAGTTATTAACAATGCATTTGTAAACAGAATCCAACAATGCCCACATATAAATGTAGATACATTCATACACATTGATATATAAATATATAAATATACAATATATACACATATCTAGGTGTGCAAAAGGATAATAAATCATGAGCCAATGACTGACTATTTTATACTATTAAAAGCTATATGATCCTTATGACTATTTTATAGATGTAAATGAAGCCTTTCCCAAAACTCAACACTTCTTCATGATGCAACCACAACAAATAAAAATAAAAGAAAAAAAAATTTTTTTTTGATTTTTCGAGACAGGGCTTCACTGTGTAGCCATGACTGTCCTGGAACTAGCTCTGTAGATCAGGCTGATCTCGAACTCACAGAGATTCACCTGCCTCTGCCTCTCAAGTGCTGAGATTAAAGCCACCACAGCCCGGCAAAGAAAAAGAATTTTTAATAAGCAAAAAACCATCTGAAGGTGACAAAGGGGCAGTTGAGCTGACTCAAACAAAGGCACTGACTGAGTGAAATCCTTCGGCCCACAGTGGAAGGAGAGGACAGATTCCCAGAAGTTAATTTCTGGCCTCCACACACACACTGGTGTGGGCGTAATAACAATGATAATATTTTCAAAAACTAAAACCTGCAAACAATATGCTTAGTTATAGATGGCTAAATAGGTTCCCCCTAAGAATGTACTTCTTGGATTATTCTAATCAACATGGTACCTGTTAAAATTGACTAGTTCAGTAAGGCAAGAAATATAAATAAAATCATTTTGTTGATAAAAATCATTCTTTTAAATGTTCAATACATAGCTTTGCGTTAGCTTTTTGTCTCTGATCAAAACCACTGAGGAAAAGAAGACTCATTTGGGTTCATGCTGCAGAGGTTTCAGTCATTCACGGTGGGAAAGTAGGGTAAGGCAGGGCAAGGTCAGGCACTCATCTCTTGGTGGTTAGGAAGTAGAGACAATGCCTATGCTAACTGGGTTTTTCCTCTTTGCCTGTTATTCTGTCAAGATCCTCAATAGACTGGGTGGTCCTGCTCATATATCAGGGGCAGATATTCCCTCCCAATACAATAATCCTCCTAAAAACACCTCACATCCTGACTACAAGTGTGCTTTACAAATCTAAGTGCCTCTCACACCAATCAAGTTGCCAATCAGGACTAGCCATCAACATATCCTTATATAAAATTAATTGAAAAAATAAGAGAAATGAGGAGAAGTATATCTTAATGTGTAAAATATGCTTAATTGATAAATTATGTAATTAGATGAAATCCTTATAACTAACATTATTAAAAGAAAATATTTTTATTTTTCAAAAAATAATTGATATTGAAATTCTTATTGTTATAGAATTTGTTTCTTTTTCCTGTCCAAAATGAAGTACTTAGGAAGAAACTGGTTAGGAATTATTCTATCATTCAGTATAATTTTACCTAATTTAGAATACAGTCTATAGTCAAGCTAATTTTTCTTGTAGAATTAATTTCAGGTTGATATTGGTTTACTGTTTCTCGAACATTTAATTGAATGTTCAATAGGAAGATAAAGCATTTAATTACACTGATATTGGGAAACTAAAGAAAACATGGAGGTAATAATTCTCTATATTAATTTATCATTCTGTTTTCTATTTCAGCACAAGAAGCAGTATATCAACAAGGAATAAAATGAACTATAAAGAACAGGCTAGGGCTAGAATTCTGCTTAATGGTAGTGTCTATGCTTAACAAGATGAGGCACTGGGTTCAGTTCCCAGTACTGCAAAGAACAAAAGGAGAGAGAGAGAGAGAGAGGGAGAGAGAGGGAGAGAGAGAGAGAGAGAGAGAGAGAGAGAGAGAGACCAGGAAGGGGAAGAGACAGGGAGAGAGAGACAGACAGAGAAAGGGAGGGAAAGGGGTTTTCAAAGCAAGTCCATTGTACTTTTTTATAAAAAGGTTTGCTTTATCCATTTGCAGGTCCATCATACACTTCAATGTATTTCCCTTGGCCTTATGTTATGGACTTTTCCTATTTTGCCATGTTGCCTTTTCCACCATAAAAATTGATGATTTTTAATCTACAAATTGATACCATGTTATTTATTGAGTTATTTCCCCATTTCTAAATGTTACTATTTCAATTTATCAGCATTATATGTAAGTTAATGAGCATTCTGCATGTGATTTTTTTTGCCCTGTTCCTTAATACTAATGAAGAATTTTGGCAATAGCCACAAGTCAGAACACTTGAACAATTTCAGTTTTGTAATTGGTTTGGAAAGTTAACTATAATTTATATTTACAGTAATGTACATGAAGATGTACATTCCAGGACAAACTCATTTATGATACAGTTGTAATGGTAAGTTGTTGGCTTGGCTGGGCGAGGGGGCATACTGAGGAGAAAACCCAGAGTATTGAACCTACCATGAAAGCACTCTGCCACCAAAGTACATCCTGGCCTATGTCATCTGGTTCTACTTCTTTAATTAGCACATTAAAATTATATTTCATAGTGTATAAGAGGAATTTAGTCTTTGGAGTCATATAAATGTAATCCAATCCTCAGTTCTAGTTATATCATTTTCTAAAGATTGGTATGTTTGTTAATGACTGTTGCATCAAAAACTACTATACATATGTATATATATACATATTTTTGTACATAATAGCAATTAATGAAGGAAAAGGCTATGACTTAGAAAGAAGGCAAAGAGGAGTATATGTCAGGGTACGGAGGGAGGAAAATTATGCAATTTCAATCTAAAAAATTAAAGTTTTTTGTAAATAAAGGAAAATAAAACAAAAAAAACTACTCTAAAACTCAGTGGCTTAAAATATAGTTATATTTATTTATTTATAGGTCAGCTATATGATTCTTCTAGATTTGTCTGGGGTCATTCAAAGAACTATAAATACTTACAATTAAGAAGGTAGCTCAGAGAAGAGGTTAAGGAGCTAGCAAGGTTAAGGACACTGCAAGGAAAAAGAGCGCACAGAATCAATCAAGAAGGGCTTCTAAGGACTCACAGAGACTGGAATGATTATCATGGACTCTGAGTCTGAGCTAGGTCTTCTGCACATAGCTGTTGTTGCTAGTTTAATATTTCTGTGGGACTCCTAAACAGTGGGAGTAGGGAGTATCTCTACTCCTTTGCCTGCTCTTGGGACCCTTTTCCTACTACTGGGTCACCATGACAAGCCTCGATATGAGGGTTTGTGCCTAGTCACATTGCAACTTGATATGCCATGGAGGAGGTTGTTTGAATTTTTTGATATCCCTGGGAGGCCTGCCCTTTTCTGAATGTAAATAGAGGAGCAAATCTGGGGGAGAGGGGAGGAAGGAGGAACTGCAAACTGTAATTTGTGCAAATTGTGTAATGTGTGAGAGAAGAAGAATTGTTTTTAAGGTAGCTTGGGAAATCTTGGGGGAGTGCTGGCTCTCTTTTGTTTTTGGTTTGGTTTGGGGTAGGTTTTTTGTTATTGTTGTTTGTTTTGTTTCCATCAACTTTCTACAAGCTAGAGTCGTTTTTGGAAGAAGGAACCTCAATTGAAAAATGTTCCCAACAATTGGCTTGTATTTAATCTTGTGGTGCATTTTTGATTGATGACTGATATGGGAGGGTCCAGTTCAATGCTGGTGATTTGACCCTTGGGCTAGTGGTCCTGGGTGCTATAAGATAGCAGGCTAGGCAAGCCATGAGGAGCAAACCAGTAAGAAACACTCCTCCATGGCCACTGAATCAGCTCCTGCCTCCATATTCCTGCCCTGCTTGAGTTCCTGTCCTAACCTCCATCAATCATAGACTAGGATGTGGCACTGTAAGCAGAAACAAGCCCTTTAGTCTCCAAGTTGCTTTTGATCATGGTGTCTTATCTCAGAAATAGAAACCCTAACTAAGAAAGGGCATCTCTTTCATGTACTTGGTGGTTGGGTAGAAATAAAATTATCTAGCATGAACTCACATATAAGAACCAGGCTGTCAACCACATAGCGTCTTATTCAGTCACAGGCCAATATAGATTTTTGATTTTTTGTTTTTCACAGAAGAAGTAATTATGCTTTGAGAGTATGCAAGTGGAAGGCATCTTAGGGTTTTACTGGGGCTGGTTTTAATGTCAACTTGCCAGAAATGAGGATTCCCTGAGTAGGAAGCCTCATGAGAAGAAGTGTCCAGATTGCCTTGATTAATGTAGAAAGACCAGATCTGATGGTGGGCAGCACCTTGTGGTAGCAGCCCAGATAAAAAGGGTACAGCAGAAGGAATACCATCTCACCTTTTGCTCACTTGCCCTTCCTCTTGCCCTGAGTTAATTTGCCTGTTGCTGCTGCTGCTTCCTATGTTGATAACAGAACTAGCACTTCCAAGCTTTCATCCTGATTGAGGGACCAGCATTTCTCTGGGCTTCAGGAACCATATAGCCTTGTGGACTGAGCAGCCATTGTCCCCACCCCAGTGAGAGACAATATTTTGGGACTACTCCAATAACTGAAGCACCTAGCCTCTAGAGTCTCAGCTCTCAGGTGTGATTCTGCCATTACCATCTTACTATTTTAAAGCTGATTTAGTAAATTCACATTATATATTAATAATATAGCAATTATTATTGATTAATAATATTATATTTATATATTAATATATATTAATTCCATTGGATCTTTTCCTCTAGACTACCCTAATAAAGGCTTAAATTAAATGAATAATAATAATAACAATGATGACAGTCACACCCATACATTCTCTTGGTTAAACACTAATCACAAGGGCAGCTCAGAATCAAGTAGTAAAAAGCAAATACGCATGTCTTGCAGCATCAAAATTCTCATGAAGGAATGTGTGCTTTTTAAACTTATTATAAAATTAGGCAGAATATTTGGTTACAAAGACCTTAGCAATACTTTGTGTTTAATGTATTCTCAGTATGTACTAAACTTGTATTCTTGTATAGTTTTGCCATCAAACCCCTGCCTGTAGTTGTTGTCTTATTGGAGTTACTATTGCTGTGATGAAACACCATGACGAAAAGCATGTTAGGGAGGAAAAGGTTTATCTAGCTTACACTTCTTCATCACTGTTCATCATTGGAGGAAATCAGGACAGTCAAGACAGGAACTAAAGAAGGACAGGAACCTAGAGGCAGGAGCTGACGCAGAAGTCATGAAAGATGCTGCTTATCCTGCCTTCTTCCTTCCTTGCTTGCTCAACCTGCCTTCTCATAGTACTCAGAACCATAGCCTGGGGTGACTCCACCCACAATGGGCTGGACCCTCCAACATCAATCACTAACTAAGAAAATGCCCTACAGGTTTATCCACAGCTTGACCTTATGAAGGGATTTTCTCAGTTGAGTCTCCCTCCTCTCTGATGAGTGAAGTTGACATAAAACTAAACAGTATAGTAGGTCTACAAGGAATACTAAATTAATATATTATAATAAAAATTTTGGAATGTGTTCTGAAAGCAGATTTTAAAGATTCTTTGGTATGAGTGCATAGCTAATTAAATACAATATTGCCAGAAAAGTATATTTAATTCATGTCCTGTAAAATATTCAGCTAAATAAATATTGATGCTAAAATCTATGGCAACTTAGCTATTTTTCTTCAACTCTTAAGTTTCCTGATTTATATTTTCAGGCACGTAAGAAATGGGGATTTTAAGAGGAGATATCTGATCATACTCAATAAGTAATTTGTACAGGGCCATTATTTTTGGCAATAGATTTTCTTTATAGTAGGAAAACAGAGTATATAAATTCTGCATCGTGTGCTGGGAGAGAATCAGTGTGACTACACACTTCTCATGCTTCAAGGATTTTTACTATAATAGAAATCTATAGGAACATGACACATTCGAACTTCACTGGCTCAGCGTGTCAGCGACAGGCATGGTAAGAATATATTCCCATGAGCTCTACTTGCTAAAATAAAGCTTGAGTAGGCTGTGTAATAGCCAAACAAAATATCACTGCTTTGTTTATAATTTTAGAAGCTATTTTTCAAAGAACTTTGAAACAATACATACATTTAAAAAATAGGTAGACTAAGGTATGTTTCTATGTCAGAGCTGAAGTTTGAGACAATGAGACAATATAATCATCTACAATAACAAAATATGCTACCTTGCTAATTCATCTCCTGCAGGTTAAGATGTTCCTATGGAATGCTGAAATGCCCCTTCAGCTAGGTGCAGCCATGCACACCTGCAATCCCAGTGCTTTGAAGGTGAAGGCAGTCAGACTGCTGTGAGAGCAAGGCCAGCTCAGTCAGAAGAGTGTGTCCAGGCCAGCCTGGACCAGAGTTTTCACAGGCAGATCTCCAAACAGCACCCTGGGATCCAAACTATGGTCCTCAGGCATACATGGAAAGCACTTACCCATTGGTCCATCTCCCGAGTTCACAAATGGTATCTTGTGACTCAAAATCAGGTCTTCATACTTGTGCAGTGAACAGCTTACCAACTGAGCCATCTCCCAGGCCCTTGTTAAGTAGTTAGTCTTCTGCCCTGAATTCTCCTAGAAAGCCTATTTATGGCAAAGCTTTTCTTATTTTGAGAAGAGACACCTTTAATTTTGACTGTATTACAATTCAAGATCTAGCTCCTCTCCCCATTTCCTTCATTCCCCACAAAGTGATGGGTTTATTTGTGTCTACAACTCTGGTGCTGATCTTCCAAATGGTATCATATTTGTCTCATAAGTAGTATCATCATAACCTCATCACCCCCAATGATCCATTTATTATAGATGAGGTAACTGAGAATAAGGGAATAAAAGCAATCCTTCAAAACAACTGTAAAGTAGTGAAGGTTGGGACATAACTCATTCTTTCTGCTTCTTAGCAATATGATATTTCTATTACACAATTTATCAAAAGTTATTCCCTTTAGTCCTGACAGCTTTTCTCCTGAAATTTTATTGATATTGCTAAACAAATTAGGTTTTGAAATAAATTCTTAGTAATGTTATATAAGTATGAACTTTAACCTCAATATTGTATAACACTACAGGCAGTTTCCTAGTCAGAAACATCCTTTCAACCTATCAACTCTTACTGCAACAGAGTCTCAGAGAGGAAACAAAGCCCCATAAATTTGACTCAACATTCTTAATTTTCAGGTGAGATAATGTGGACAAATAAAGTCTAAAGAGATGCTACTTGCTTAGTGTCATGAAATTTGCAGTTAAATAGAATGAATAACAAATAGTAAATAATGTAAATTTTTGTATTCACACTCAAGATGTGAAAGACAGGAATCAAAGATGAATGGCTGTACCATGTAATGTAGAGGCATGAGAATTTCACAAGAAGTCCATATGAGGCATTTGGTTTTAAGCAAAATTAATTTAGAGATACTGACAAGATAGTGGAAATAATGATTAGGTAGTTGGGCACAGCAGCCTGATGTCTGGTGGATAGATTGGAGTATAGCAGGGTCTCCACTTTAACAAGCATATAATGGGGGGCACGTAAATTGGTAGAGCATACTGCAATAAACAGGCTAGCAGCTAGATGCTGCTTGGCTTGACCTATAGTCTGTGTATGTCAACTCATCACTATAGTTGTGTGAAGTCAGGCTTCATTAATATTTATTGACTACCTACAGATAAATAATGTTACTGGAAACACTGTGATATAATGAGATGATTCTGGATTTCAAACTAGAACATGATGGTCTTTCATAGAAGAGAATATTGTGTAACATTACTTTAACTATGTAAAGATGTGTTACATTTGTTCATGTTGCATTTGTTCAACTATGTAAATATGTCTTACATTTGTTTATGCTGCATTTGTTTAATTATTTAAAGATGAGCTGTTGTTTTATCTTGCCTGCCTAAGGCACCCGATTGGTCTAATAAAAAGCTGAATGGCCAATACCTAGGGAGTAGAAGGATAGGGAGCTGGCGGGCAGAGAAAATAAATAGGAGGAGGAAGCCAGGCTTGGGAGACAGAATGAGAGAGGAGAGAATGAGGTACAAAAAAAGGGAGACACCTACGGTCATCCAGCAAGGTAGCCACCAGCCCATTAGACACAGAGGAAGCAGGAACATAGGACATACAGAATGAAAGAAAGGAAAAAAAAAACAAGACAAAATTTAGATAAAGAGAAACAGATTAGATTAAGTTATATGAGCTAGTGGGATAAGCATAAGATAAAACTAAGCATTCATACCTAATAATAAGTCTCCATATCATGATTTGGAGGTTGGCAGTCTGAGAAGGCCTACTAAAGAACATAGCTTCAATTGATGTAAGTCATAAGTCACATGGGCAGACAACCTTCTCCTGCCTGCATACTGAAGGACTGACTCAGCTATAGCTACCATTTTTTAAAGAAGTATTTATTTAACTTTTAAAACATGTATGACTGTTTTGCCTACATGTACATATGTGTACCACCATGCCTGTCAAGTTCAGAGGAGGGTGTTGGAGTCCCTGGTACTGAAGTTAGAGATGGTTGTGAAGTACCTTTGTGGGTGCTGATAACCAAACCCTGATCGGCTACAAGAGCAACAAGTGTTCCTAGCAACTATGCATCTCTAGCCCCTATTGTCACATTTCTTAAGGTCATGCTCCTTCCACTAGATCACATTCCATGACTGATTAATGAAAGAATATAAGTCCTGGAGTTTTAGCTTTGTCAACTTGGCACATGCTAGAGTCATATGAAAAGAAAGCCTCAAATATGAAATTGCCTAGATCAGACTGACCTGTAAGCATGTTTCTACAGGACTGTCTTGATTGTTAATTGATATAGGATAACCCACCCACTATAGGCAGCACCATTCCCTAGGCACATGGTCTACGCTACAAAAGGAGACTAATCAACATGAGCATGAGTCACCAAGGTTTGTTCCTCCATGGTTTCTGTACCAAGTTCCAGCTTGAGTCCTTGCCCTAACTTCTCACATTGGTGGACTGTTACCTGGAAGTATAAGCCAAATAGACTTTTTCTTCTCCTAAATTGCTTTTAGTCAGAGGGTTTTTAATCACATCAGAAATCAAACGACAACAAGCATCTAGAACTAGTTCAGTATGGTGCTGTAGAGAACACTGTAGAATTTATCCTGTTGGAGTATTCTGTCATTAGGACTCCTTGTACCCAGCTTTTCCTTGTACTCAGTACTGCTACTCTTTCTCTCTTCACAAATGCTGATGTCAAAGGCAGTCTGTAATAAACAGTGCATGGAATAAAACATATCCTGGTACCTGCTCTCTAGAGTATCCAACTCACAACAACCTATGTTATTTTCATCTCCATTATTTACCACATAAATATATTTGTGGTTGGTTGAAAACTCAGTAACCAAGATTTTGATACTATTACTAAATGGTAGAGTCTCCATCTCAGCCTGCAAAACTAACTGACTTAAGGTTGCTTCAGTGAACATAAGATCATAGTAGGAAAGGCATGAGTGTGATGTATGACTTTGAGACTAGGACATGTGGCTTCTGGTATTTGCTCTTGGAACATTCATTCTGAAAGCCTTTTGATACCATGTGAGAAATTTAACTTACAAGTAGCGGAGATGGAAGCATAGCAAGTAATGAGAACTTAGGAAAACCCATATCTGAAGAACTCTATCTGTTCTTAGTTCCCAAATGTTTGCATTTTCCTTGAGCAGTTACTAAATGTGTAAATAAAGTCTTTGAGGTAAACTCAATTCCTGAAGAAGGACACTTAAAAGAAAACCCACACCAGCTCAGAATTGAGTATAATAGAGGGTTATTTATTTAGGGGTAGACTCACAGATCACAATCCTCTGCTGGAACAGGGAACAGCAACCGAATCCCACAGCCAGAAAAAAGGCCTGAGGCATGCTTTACATCAGTATAAATAGTATAAGAGGCCACGCCCAAGTGGACCAGTAACTTAAAGGCTACTGGCAGTAGGAATTCCTACAGCAAATTCCAACCAATATGAAGTTGCAATTGTATAAGTGCCCATACTTAATGAATGGCAAAGAAATTACCCCAACTAGACATCATATGTTACCAAATAAAACCCACAGTGACAGAAACGGGTTACATTTTTCTGAGTTGTTGACCAAAGGGGTTCTATAGACTGTCCCCCAAACCGTAAAGGCTGTTGTCAATGACAATGATTAATTACCTTCTTTATCCTGAAAGTCAAGTCACCACTGAGAAAAAAAGTAATCAACAATTTCATTCAGCTATGGACCCTTCGAATTACAATAGCAATTTGCCTATAAGATATGTCCATTAGTGTAATAGGGGCACAAATGTTACATAAGTATCCAAACACTTTTAAAAATTAGATTCAAGGCTTGTTCTGTGAGATGTGATCCATACGTGACACAATTAATGAGGCCAAGGGTCATGCCCAGGCCCTAGGGTTCTACCCCTCCTTCTGCTAATTGAACATAACAATAAAAGTGACTCCTAATGACAAATTACTACACCCAAAAAGCACTGCATTGTTCAACCATTGGCAGAGAAGATTTTTTTTACAGTAGATGTTAATTAACATAGAGACCCACAACTGCACAATGTGAATAATTGAGAGACCCTGGAGCACTCAGCACTAAATGGGGTGTCTTTATCACACTCTTCCCCTCAAGGCTCAGGGAACAAGGCAGAAGGTGAGGTGAGGAGATTGTAAGAGCCAGAGGTGGTGGACAACTCCAGGGAAACAGCAATTTTTAGAAATAACAGAGCTGAGGCACATACAGACTGTGACAGCATGCACAAGACCTTCACAAGTTCAAGCCAGACCAAATCCCAGCATGGAGAAAAGGAAGTTGGCATAAAGTTCCAATCCTAGCCAAGAAGCTATTTGAAATGGACAGCTACTAGGGGAGAGAAAACCTGTTTTCTCTAATAGAGTGACACTGGGTTTATCAACCATACCTCAAGGTAGGCTTCATGCTTAGGAGTAGTTGCCTAACACAAATTAGCTTTCATTTTGGTGTGTGTCTGTGTGTGTGTGCGCGCACGCACACATGCTTTCTTCATTTTGCTTTATTGTAGGGTTTTTGATTTTGTTTGGTTTGGTTGGTTGTTGGTTTTCTGTTGTTGTTTGTTTGTTTTAAGAGAGGGAAATATCAAGGTAAATGGGAGGACCTGAAGGAGTTGGGGAGGGGAAAACATAATCAAAATATATGGTGGAAAAAAAAATTCATTGAGCCAAGGCAAACCTCCATGAGCAAAATAAATGAATTATTGTGTTAAGCAATTGTTTTAGGGTAGACTGTTTACAGATACAAAATAGCTGCAACAATAATTTAAAGATATTAATTCTCTCCCTCTCGATTTCTTGATCTATTATATGAGAATATTTTCTAAGCCCCCTGAACACATCTTACATCTAGCCAAATTGAGGAAATAACATTAATAGTATGTGTAAACTTGTTTTACAAGCTATAAGAGGCATTAAAGGAACAATTTATTATAATTATCACCATAAATCCTCATTAGCTAGGAGCTGATTGTACAGAATACCAAAAAAGCAAGTTGCTAACCTCAAGGAGAATGATATTAGCTCTCAATTTACAATTATTTTTCTAATCACAAAAATTTAAATAGAAATTTATTAAATGAAAAAATAGAAAATGGAAAACAAGTGAATTTAAAAACAATAAGGCAATATTTGTCTTTTTAAATCTACTCTTTTTATAGCTCAGATTAAAGCAAACTTTCAAGTATATCTGTGAGACGTATAACTTTATGATCTCTAGCTATTCCTACATTTTTCTCATTGAACACTGCCCACTACCAGTCACTCTTTATTCCCTGCCCTATATATTTTGAATATGCATATCTCGTATGTAATGTAAATGATGTAAATGTCTTTAAACAGACAGTGGAGGGATTCTTCAAAGTCATGTTCTGAAAGTATAGCATTTTGTAAATAAAAGGTACATAACACATATTTATATTACAAATTCAAAAATACAAACATGATTCAATTGATATGGAAGCATCAGTGGTTATTTATGACTAATCTCTTGTTTACTTAACTAATTCAACTCCCTGCTTACCTTAATTTCGCTTCAATTTTTCAGTTTTTAGAACTTTCTGTTTTCCAACAATCTGCCAGAACTCCATCTCTAGTCCCCTCCCATCCGGGCATATATGGAATTTGGATTTCTGAGCTCCATGTTATGAACTGTTAGAGTGAATTATAAGTTGAGTAATGTGTGTCACATTGGGTGGAGCATTTAACTTCTGGTTCAAAAGCCTCCCAGAATTCCTGTTCCCTCTGGCAGATGCACGGGATCCTCGGTGGCTAACCCATGAGCCCTGCTTCTTTAGTATTTAACTGGAAAGGCCTTCACCCTCTTATGACGTGAAACAGAAATGTAGCATCAAGAGAAAACAAATGATTGTTACGCTTTAATCTCTTAATATGTAGTCATCTGCATCTCTCCCCCCATCCCTGCCCTGTGCAGCACTTCCTGAAATAGCCTTGCTGATACACTTAGTGACCGCAATTGATTGATGAGTTTGGCAAAGCTTGATAGCAGACAAATCACAGCTAAGGTACAATTTCTCTCCATTATAATTCTTTATCAGTGGAATCTAAATTGCTTTAGCAATTCAACACAGAAGTTGGGATGCCAAACTGTTACCATAGAGACCATATAATGCTTCTAATGACTGAATCATATGCGCTCCTCAGGCTTTCCAAACTTACATTGAATTATGTTAAAATTGTCTCCCAAATTACATATGGAGCTGTCTTTGATAATTTCCTCAGGGTAAACACTTGATAAGAAAATTTTATCCAGAAAGCTTTTTAGGGAAAGCTGTCCAAAACATTTGTGCCCAAGTGAAGAAGATACAATTAGTCAGCAGGAGAATTTGACCTGAGGTGCAGTCAGAACAAAGGCCTCACCTGATGGGGATAGGAGATATTCATAGGATGCTTGAGTACTGCAGCAGGGGAAGCAGGGCTTTTCCAGGTCGACATCAAATAGTCTCGGATACGGATCACCACAGAGGAGCAGGAGCAAGTCCCAGGGGGACAGCCTCTCTCTGTGAAGGCAGAGACTCAGTGGTCAGGTGTCAGGAGCTGATACATGTTCAGCTTGAAGGAACCTGTCCCAGCAGGGTTTCTAAATGCTATAACACAGCTTCTATTACATAAGGAATATAAAATTCTTTTTCTATTTTATAATTTTCTAAATGTATATATACATGTATGTATGGGCACATGTGTACACATGGTGGTGACAAAGATTAACATTGGGTAATACTGTCTATCGTCCTGTAAATTATATTCTGAGAATATGTCTCTCAGTCAACTTAGATCTTGCTGTTTTTACTAGACTGGGCTGGTCAACAAGCCCCTGGGATGCTCTTTACATGGGTCCTGGAGATCTTAGCTCAGGTGTTCATACCTGCACAGCAGACATTTGTCATCCCCCCCACATGATAAATTTCTAATAATATGATGAGCAGGCCATTCAATACCACATCATTTCCTATTAAAACTATTAATTCACTTTATGTCTACCATGATGTGTAAGTTTGACTGCTTTTTCTGTCTCCAACTAGAAAAAGTATACCTCTCATTAAGATATAGCTCACCTCTCACCTAGGTAAAGCATACCAGGAAACTTCTTCTTGTGGACATTCTTGTGCTCTATCCTAATCCCATTTCAGATGTCAGTTTTGTATGAGGAAAGGCTCGATGGTAAAGCTCCTCAGTCATGAGAAAGAAACCAGAAGAGAAGACAGACTGGAGCAGGGTAATAACTTGAGGAATGAAAAAGAACATTCTGTTTTCTGGGGTCCTACACAGATAACACTAATCCTGCACACCCAGATGATTTTGCCAACTGATAAAAACAGTGTTTTGTACACTAAATTCCCCTCTTTCATACTTTTCTACTAACTGCTCCCTGCTGTTAGTCACAAAGCTTTAGCAAAGGCTTGTTTAGTCTTATTCTTTACTCAGTGCCTTATGCAGGACAGATATTTCAATTCCTTCTCAGTCTTTTAGTCCTGCCACCATTGTCTTAATCCCTAGCCATGGCTGCACAGTGTTCAAGGTATCAATTATTGAAAACCTTTACCAGGAAGAAGGCAACACTAGGCATTAAGTCTGGGCTATGCCTCCTTTTCCTATCCTAAACCCTTCCTATAGAGTCAACCTTGGGTTATTTAAGTTTTATTTTCTAGGAGAGCAGTTTCTTTACACTTACAATTAAAATTATTTGTACACAAGTTTTACTGCCTCATTAGACCTGAAGTTACTTGAGATAAAAAGTAAATTTGGGGAAATCACCAGAAGCCTTAATTTCCCCATTTATGGAAATGAGTGGCTATAATTCTTCCAAGGCCCTTCCATCTGCAGAACTTGCTCATTTTGTGTGAGTCAGCCTGAAATGATAGGACGTCAGGGTCCTAGAAAGGCTAAGAATACCTTATCTGTGGTTTCCACATTAGCTTGCTGCCTACATCATTTTTGCTGCTGTCAGGCGAAATAACTGTTCTGGAAAAATGAAGTAAAACAAGGCACCTTCACAAGAGGCATCATTAGAAACTCAGGGGCAATTTGACTTAGAGCAGCTTGAAATTTCAAAGGAAAAGCAGCAACTGCAATCTGTTTTCTCATTTGCTTCCTGCTTTCTCTTTAAACAGGCAGGCTGCATCTCCCCAAAGATCTTCCTCTAAACAGCAAACACACTGCACAGCCTGACCTGTAATTTAAATCACAATTAAGCTTCCAGTTAGAATGTATCTTCATCATAAATCTGCTATGGATCCCCAGTGTTCTGTTTAATTCCCTTAGCTTCTTAAACAGCATGACCCCTGTTTTAGTTTCCCTCGACATAAAATGCTGAATTATAGCTTATTTATGAGTTTCATGAATAAGACTAATTTCATTGCCATTTGCAGAGAAATTCTCACCAGGTTATTATACTCCTAGAACCCATTAACTCATAAAATATACAAAATACAAATTACTCTGAATTAGTCTTCCAAGCAGAATTGTTGACAACATTTCTTTGTATAAAAAGATGCCACCAACCAGCACTAATAGGAACAGCTCCTCTTCTCTCCCGTGATCAGCACTGCTACTGATACTACATTCAACTGGGTTTCTATAAAGATTTGTGAAGCAGTCTATTTACTTGTTATGGTTTTTATTCTTAATGAACACTGCTTTTACAATAAGAATTCTACAGTGTTTACAATGATTCCAATTTTATGTTCTTGTCTAAAGCCTGGGCACCAATTATAAAAACATACTAGATTTTTATCTGACCAGCTGGTGAACCAAACCAGTTGGGGCTTCAATGACTTGAGGGCTTTGGGAGTCATATGGGAAGAGCTTCATGTATTAAAGCTAATAACTATGGCAAAAGTAGCCTGATATTACTGTAAGCAACTGTGCTTTAAATCAATAGGAACTGATACCCACTAGGACATAAGATGTATGTGGCAGACATTGTCAAGGTTCACTGACAGTGTAAGGTTTCAGGTACTTTGTGTGTAAATGGGTGGACTTTTAGTCTTGGCAGTGCTTTGTGTTCAAAGTCTAGATCAGAGACTTCACTCCCTCATCAATAAAACAGAGACGATAACAATAAAATAGTGCTTCATGAAGTAGTTTAGGGAAAGTGAATGGGACTGAGTGAAGCATAAGTCAAGATTTTAAGCAATAAATTTGCTATTAATAATAATCTCAAACAATCTAAGTCTAAAAATTATGTTATTTAAATTTCCCAAAGATGGACAACAAGGGAAAAAATGTTTAAAAATGCAAACATCATTCTTTATCCTAAAGTGTGAAAATTTTAACTTTCAGCCTCAAAAAGATTTTACTTTTGTAAAAATTAGCTAAACAGGTATTTAATTTCACACCATTTATAGCAACATGCTGGTTGCAAAACAAGTGATTTACACATGCAGGCAAATAGGTGAATTTGCCTTCTTCAAATCATAATGCATTGACTCATGTGTACCTAGGTCATACTAGGTCTGTACATTATTACTTATTTTCATTAAAAACTTGTTTTCCTCCAAGCAATTGCCCAAGGAGGATTAGTAGAGGATGCCTTGATGTGGCAAAAAGAACAGAGACACGATTAACTATTCAAAAGTGATATAAGAACTAGGAGCTGAGCTGACACCTCACCTGAACTATATGTGGACTATGGCATGTAAATGGCAGGCAATTACGTTTAAGGAAAAAAAAACCCTCAGACTCCAAGAAAATGTATTGATGGCATCCAATAATGTTCTGAAGGATCATTAAAGTCCTAAGGGCAAAACCACCCTCTTTATGCATAAGGAGAGTAGAGGTTTAAAGGCAAAAAAAACCCGGAAGAGTAGGGACTCCCAGTCTGTCATCCACCCACAGTTGGATGGAACTGAAGGAGAAATTTATATTTAGATAAGGTCAGGATGAGAAAAAGGAGGGAAGCAGTGATCAACAAGACTTCTAACTTTCCACACACTTTATTTTTTGATGAAGTGTGGAGATAATCATTAAGAAATTTAAATATAGGAAGAAAGAAAACTAGCCAACTACTATCTGAAAAATAGGAAGAGGGAATGTGTTATGGAACAATCTTTGTACACTGTAAATATGTATTGGCCTCATTGTTAAAAAGAGCTGATTGGCTGATAGCTAGGCAGGAAGAGATTCGGTGAGACACAGAGAGAATGCTGGCAGGAAGAACGGCAGAGTTGGGGGAGCTGACAGAGAGTAAGCAAGACATGCTGGAGAGGTAAATGCCAAGAGCCTTGGGGCAGCACATGAACAGAAATGGATTAATTAAAGTTGTATGAGGTGGTTAATAACAAGCCTGAGCTATCGACTGAGAATTTATAATTAATACTAAGACTCTGAGTGGTTATTTGAGAACAGCTGCCAGCACAGGAAAACTGCCTACAGAAATGGGTGCTCTGTGGCTCAGAAAGAATGGGCATCCTTATGTGTATGTTTACAGTTGCTTACCCACTCAACATTCATCAGCCATAATTCTGAAAGGAACTGGCTGGATTCTAGATTTCCTATACATCCTGGCCTTTGTTAGGTGGCTGTCTTACTTGTTTGGCAGGGTTGCATCTGCCTAGTGGCCAGTGAGCCTGCCTGTAAATTATTTTATATGAAATATGGGCCCACACTAACAAGGCAAGGCCACTGATGACAATGTACTCACAGGTGAACTTCTAGGGATGTGAACGGGGAATTATCTTGATTACTGTCAAAGGAAGTGAGATGACCTGTGGAGGCCCACAGAAGTGAATCCATTCCACCTTGACTAAGGGTCAGAGTTCAGACCTATTCTTGCTCCTTCAAGGTTGTATGACGAGATGCTTGATGCAAGGTGTGGCTGTAGGGATGCCTTGCCTAGACAAAAAGATATGTTGACCTAGGGTGTGGTTACTTGATATTTTGAGATGTGAGAAGGAAATTACTTTCTTTGTTCTTTGTATGCGGTCGGAAGTCTTTTGCCTTCCCCCTTTTGGGTTGGGTATAGGACACTGAGTAATAAACCTAAGCCAGATCACAATATTTACTGGGTGCCCTCCCAACTCTATTGTCTTTTTTTAATTTCTGTCTTAATCCTCACCCATCCTTCCAAGTATGGGACAAATAAGTTGGGCAGGACCCCAAGAATCATCGACCCAGTGTGGATAACACTCCCTGGTTGTGATCACTGGCTGTTTGTGTTCTAGAAAAGATGGAGGGGTGAGGGCCTTGGACTTCCCACAGGGCAGGATACCCTGCCCTCTCTTAGGACTGGAGGGGGAGGGGGAAGGGTGAGTTGGGGAGCAGGAGGGAAGTGGGAGGGGGGGAGGAAGTGGAAATTTTTAATGGTATTATAAAATAAATAAAAAGAAAAAAAAGGATCTGAGAAGCAGTCTGTACTCATCTCTTTCCTGATTGTAGATGGCACGTGGCCACCTTCTTCAAGCTCCTGTTGCCTGGACTTCCCTACCATAATTGACTTTATACTTGTACTCTGAGTTGAAATAAGCCCCTTTATCCTTTGAGTTGCTTTTGTCCAGGCAACTTGTTATCATTCATGACACATGGTGACCTGAGGCCTGTCCCAAGGTATCCGCGGGTGGCCTGAAGCCACAGCAGGTGAGAGACAGATACATCCTGTGGTGAGAACTTGGGTATAGAGTTTATTTAGTGGGTATTGGGAATTGAAATTACCTGGCGCAAGTGAGAAGGAACCACAAAACACTCAACAAACTTGCTTAGGAGTTTATTAAAGGGGCATGTACAGGCCTGGGGAATCAGTGTGTGGGGAGGGGGAGAGGGGGAGGGAGAGACAGAGACAGAGAATGAGGAACGAGAAGAATGGGGACTGGGAAGAGGAAGAGAAGCAGTAGTTACCTCTTCACATGAGGGGGGCTAGAGAGAAGGCAGGAGATCTGCGTGCAAAGGGAGCAGTAGTTATCTCTTCACATGAGGGGGGCTAGAGAGAAAGCAGGAGATCTGCATGCAAAAGGAGCAGTAGTTACCTCTTCACACNAAAGGGAGGGGGGATTGGGAGCAGGCAGGGTACCCAGGCGGCAGGCCAGCAGATTACAATATAAACATCATAAAAAGAAACCAAGACAGTGAGGAAATAACCTAGAGAGGAGTTTTAGCAGGAGTCTATATACATAATAAAGGGGTACAAAGGAAGTTAGAGTGATACAGAGACAGCTAATGAGGTAAGCCTTAAATTGCAATTGCTATGGGAGGACCAAGCCCACTATGGGTGATACCATCCCTGGGCTGGAGGTCCCGAGTTCTACAAGAAAGCATGCTGGACAAGCCACAAGCATATCATTAAACAGTACTCCTCGGTTGCCTTTGCATTAGCTCCTGTCTCCAGGTTCCTGCCCTGAGTGCCTTTGATGATGAAGAACTAAGATACAGAAATATAAGTGAAATAAATCTTTCCTCCCCAAGTTGCTTTTGGTCATGGTGTTTCAAAACAGCAGAAGAAACTCCAAAAGAAGCCCTACAACAGAAGCCCCATTATTAAACTAAACCCCAGCAAACCACCTGCAGAGGCCTGAATTCCCAAGCTGCCTCCATTCCCTGGGACTCCACAGACCCTAACCAAACTCAGCTGCACTCCCTCACCCCACCCATCCTTGTGTCAACCTCCAATACCCAGGGACACTTTACCCAAGACCCTGCCAGACAGGGCCGGCCTGGGAACCAAGTAGATGGTTACTTTCCTCCCTGTCCACCACTGTCTCACCCCCAGCCTTACTGCAGAGCACCTGCCAGGGCCTGCCTTCCCTCGCTGACTCCACTCCCTTGGGAATCCACGGACTCTTCTGGGAGACCCCGTCATCCTCCTTCAAGTGCATCTTTTTACACACACCCCAATCTAACCCATCCCTCCTTAGCCTACCTGTTAGCCCCTCATACCCAAAACCACATTCTATCCTGGACTCCCAGTGGCCCCACTTGGCAGGAACTCAGGCAACTCATACCTATCACACTCTTTTAAGATCCAGATAGGGCTACAGAAACCAAGGAATAGAAAATCAACACAACAAAGACAAGCCCAGATATCAACACCTAGAATTAAAATAATCTCAAACCCAGATGTCTAGACACCAGCATAAAAACATAGTCAATAGCTGCTAGAACAATATCTTTACCAGAACCCAAAATCCCTATGGCAGTAGGCCCTGAGAAATGCAACACAGCTGAAGCAAAGACAAGGCCTCCAAGTAGCTATTATGAATATGGTCAAAGACCTGAAAGGGGTAATTAATAACTCTATAATGGATTCTATGAAAACACAAGTAGATGGTGAAATGAAAGGAAGAAAACAGTTCCAGATTTGAAAGAAACAGAATCATTAAGAAAACCCAAACTGAAGGAAATCTGCAATGAAAAGTTTAGAACCTCAAACAGGAACCTCAGAGGCAAGCTTCACAAATACAAGAGATGGACGAGAGAATCTCAGGTATTGAAGATACAATAGAAAAAAAAATGAATCGCTTGGTCAAAAAAATCTTGGCACAAAACATCCAGAAAATTTTCAACACTATGAAAAGACCAGATCTAAGAATAATAGAAATAGAGAAGGATAAGAAACACAAGTCAAAGGCACAGAAAATATTTTCAACAAAATCATAGAAGAAAATTTCCCTAACGTAAAGAAGAAGCCTGTCAAGGTATAAGAAGTATACAAAACACCAAACAGACTGGACCAGAAAAGAAAGTCCCCCAGGCAGATAATAGTCAAAACACCAAATACAAAGCAAAACAAATATTAAAAGCTTCAATGGAAAAGACCAAGAAACATAAAAAGGCAGACCTATTAAAATTATACTAAAATTCTTAATCTCTAAAAGCTGGAAGGGCCTGGATAGGTGTGCTGCAGACTCTGAGACCACAAATGCCAGCCCAGACTACTATACCCAACAAAACTTTCATTTCCTACAGATGAAGAAAACAAGGCATCCATAAGCCAAATGTAAGCACTATCTACTAGTCCAGCTCACCTGTGTTCACTGCTGCTCCAGTCATAGTAGTCAGGAATTGGACACACCCTAGATGTTCCTCAGTTGATAATGAATAAAAAAAAATGTGGTACCTTTACACAATGGAGTACGAATCAGCTGTTTTGAAAAAGTGAAATCATGAATTTGGCAGGTAAATGGATGGAGCTAGACAAAATCATCCTGAGTGAGGTAACCCTGACCCCAAAAGACCAATATGGTATATATTCTCTCATATGTGGATGTTAGCTGTTAAGTTCTCAACAAAGAAGCTACAATCCATATAAACCACAGAGGTTAAGTATAGAGTAAGAGACTATACAAGAGGGAAGGGTTGCTCCTGGAAAAACCAGAACAGATAGTAATGGATGGAGGTGGAGTAGTGGAGCATTGGAACAGGGGGACCAAACAGGGACAAAGCAAGAAGCAAGGAAAAGGGCATAAGGGAGGAATATGGGGTAGGACAGTTAAAACACAGGGCCGTTTGGAAAACCAATACATTAGAAGCTGCTGCTGCTTCCTGCTCCTCCCCCCACTTTTTTTTGAGACAGGGTTTCTCTGTAGCTTTGGAGCCTTTCCTGGAACTTGCTCTGTAGACCAGGCTGGCCTCAAATTCACAAAGATCCTCCCATCTCTGCCTCCTGAGTGCTGAGATTAAAGGTTAAAATAAATGCATATTTAAGACATATAAATTGAAATAACCTAATAATGGTGGAGACAAAGCACCAATCAGACATCTCTCACCAACAAATGAAACCTCTAGTGCTGGGAATGGGTTGCACTGAATGGAGAAGCTGGCCAAAGGTACCCTAAAAAAACTCCCCAAGCCACACAGGACATTGGTTGCACTCTACAAACTGATGGTAAGGCCCAAATACTAAAGACAACACCTACACAACTCAGCAAGCACTGAGAAGTCCAGCTGATGCCTACCTAGAGCCGTCGGCCCTGCTGAATAGTATTCGTGGTATTGGAAGACACTCTGCACAGTACAAGATCACGAAGGTAAACACCAACCCAGCTACAAAATTTGCCTCTAGGATAGCTGATACAGATGTAGTTCAAAAGTTGTGGGAGTAACCAACCACTATCTGATTGGAATTAAAGCCCACTCCATGAGATGGAATCCATTCCTGACATTGCCTGGGTGACCAAGAACCTTAGACTAGACAGGAAATGGATCTAGAAGAAACTCAAATGTTATTATTCTGCTAAGAGAATGTAGCAACAAGGCTCCTGACAACGTTCTGCTATACTCATAAATGAGCATACTGTTCCGCCATCATCAGAGAAGCCTCCTCACACAGATGAGAACAAATACAGACTCACAGCTGGACAATGTGCACAGGTGAGACCTCGGAAGACTTAGTCCTAAATGGAATGTCTCCATCAAATCCCTCTCCTCAGGGCTCAGGGAACTCTGCAGAAGAGGAAGCAGAAAAATCCTCCAAGCCAGCAAGGAGGGAAGACACCTAGGAAACAAGACAGAACAGGACTTGTGCACGTATGAACTCCTAGAGACTGTGGCAGCATGCACAGGGCTTGCACAGGTCTAAGCCAGATGGGGTCCCATGGCTGAGAGGTACAGTAGAAACAATCCCCCATTCCTAACCCAGAAGCTATCACAGCTGCCTGCAAAGGACATAGTTTCTTCAGTGAAGTCTCACTGGGTATACAAGCCACACAGTACGGCAGTCCCCATGCCCAGCAATAAATGGCCAACACAAAACAAACACAGTGACATTCTTAAAGGGGTTCTGTTTTACACTGTCGGAACATTTTTTTTAACCTTACAGACCTTTATATATTATGGTTTCTGCTTCTCTCACTTTTCTCTGTGTGTGTGTGTGTGTGTGTGTGTGTGTGTGTGAATGTGTCTCAGCCTATGTATGATTCTGGTGTTTTTCCTTTGGTTCTCTTTTTCCTGATTATTTTATCCTATTCTGGTTTGTTTCCATCATTTTATTATCACTATCAGCATTATTAGTTTAGAATCCTATTCTACTGAGGGAGAAAAGAAAGGGTGTGGATTTGGGTGAGGGTTTGGGAGGAGGAGTTGGGGAAGGAGAAAACTAGTCATAATATACGGTATGAAAACATGTTTTCAATAAAAATAACAAAGCCAGCCCCTTCCCAATTTAGCATCGATGCTCAGGTATAATTAGCCCTAAAACCCTGCTGCTGTTAAAAAACGCTACACACTGCTGACTGGGTCATCTATTACCAGCACGGTAAAATTAGCAATTGTAGATAAAGCTTTAGGGGCACATGCTCTGTAGTTAGGCTGCCTGGAAACAAAATCTGTCTCTTCACTTATAAGTCGTTTAGCCTAGTGACTCAAAGTACTCAACCGTACAAAAACAAACGAGAACACTAGGCTTCCATGTTTGTGGAGGAATTTTTGACAGCCTTTGGAGCGCAGCTATCCAGTACATAGAACTCTGTAAATACCAACTTTCCTAAGAAGCTTCAGCAAACTTTCCTGAACCGGCAGGTCAGCCATTGCTTATCATTAAACAGCTTTTTGGCGTAAGGAACCGTACAGTCATTTGCCCAGCACCAGCTACCCAACTTCCCGTCATTGAAACTTGAGAGTTGTGTCCCCAAAGCCAGAGCCTTCTTATTCGACTAATTACAGACTCCACGTTCCAGGAATCTCAGTAGTCCGGAGAAAAAGAAGCCTCAGAAGATACCTCCGGACAGCCTGGGTTCCTACACCGTAACCTCCCAGAAAATCGACCTGGAGCAGGCGGAGCCAGGGCAGAAGCCGCCGGCAGGAAAGGGCCAGAACGTGGGCGGGGCCGCAGCCGCGCGAGGCCCAGACCAGGAAGAAGTGCTGCCTGGAGCGTGCCTGACGCGGATGTGAGAACGACCCATCTTCATTTGCACTTTCCATGCCCACAGCATTATAGCCCCTATCCGCCACTGTCGAGAACATTATTTACTATCACCATGTTGTTTCCGTATTTTTACTGGGGTCGAAAGAGAAAGCGCATTCGTCAGGCAGATGCTGGGCACCAACAGAGGCGAGACGCCTCGGAGGCGGGGTCCTTCGCTCGCGCCGAAATTCAAAGAAACAGTTCCGGCACGGTGGTTGGGCTCCGATGGACGCTGTGCAGGGGATGCTGGCGTTCGCCCGGTAGCGCCCCGATCCGGCTCGGGTGGTCTTGCTCTCCGCCTTCGCCCTGTGAGGGAACTGTGCTGGTTTCCCAAGCCCGGGCGGCTCTGTGGCGGGTGCGTAGTATGGCCCTTGGCCCGGCCAGAAGCCGGGTGTCTCGGCGGGAGACGGGGTGCGGGAAGGTTCAGGTTCAAGGAGGGACCTCAAGCGCTGATTAGATAGAGATGTTGACTCTTGTTCATCCGTAAGGCGGATCAACAAGTACTCGGGGTCGCGAGAAACTACTGAATGTTTAAAAAGAGACTGTAAACGGATCGACCTCGTCCTTAAGGTCTGCTAACTACCCGGGTCCTGAAATTCTTGCATTCAGAGAGAGATTCATGGATGTGTGTAGGCAGAGAGCATAGCGGGATTTAGGGTGACTTGTAGAATAATGTATGTCAAATCAATCATTCTCGAAGGATTCAAGTCCTATGCACAAGTCGTGCTCCGACGAGCCCTGTTCAAAACTGGCAGCTTTTCTAAGAGGACCAAAACACTAGGTAAGACAGATAAATGCTGCTTAGTGTCATCTTTTACTGCCACGGAGGAAAAAGGAAGGAGCGGTAAAGAGGGGTATCCATTCCAGTACCAGAAAAGCGTGCTTGTAGCAGGGAGAATTAAATGTGAAATAATCAACAGTCTTTATTAAGTACAGTGTTTACAATCAACACAAGCCTAGGAAAGTGGACAGCAGTAATAAAGAGATGGTGACTTCCAGGCTGGATGGTTTAACTTCCAGGTGGTGGCCAACTGCTGGATAGTTTTAAATTTGAGGAAGCTGTTTTTAAAAATAAAAGTAGTTTGGCAAGTGTATTTTTCAGGTGCTCTACATTCCTGTCATATTTACTGTGATTTTTTTTAAACGTATACTTGACTGATGTTATTTCTGTTTTATACAGACCTGGCTTGTCGCTTGTTGCCCAACGGAGGATTACGAGCCCAAAACAGTGTAGAATAATGTATGTCAAATCAATCATTCTCGAAGGATTCAAGTCCTATGCACAAAGGACTGAAGTCAATGGTTTTGACCCCCTCTTCAATGCTATCACTGGTTTAAATGGCAGTGGAAAATCCAATATATTGGACTCCATCTGCTTTCTCCTAGGCATCTCCAACCTGTCTCAGGTACAGTATAAACTTTCTGATTTATGTAAACATTTGTCCAAGTGTATCTTTGTTACCCTTTGGAGACTACATTTGCCTGTTTTTTACTCTTTGGAGACTTCATTTGCATGTTTGAGCTTCATGTAAATTATTTTATATTGCATTGCATCCATTTAAGCAGAGACTTTGATTACTCTGTCCTTTAGATGAAAAAGTAGAAACTTTGAGACCTTACCTCAGTTTCCCCCTCTTAAACTGTTGGGAGTAATGCCCCCACCAGCAGTGTTATTTCACTGTAGTCTCAGTTCAGAGTCTGTACCCGCTCTTCTGCCTTACAGTGCCTTTTAGGGTGTACTAATGGATGGGGTGCCTAGTAAAGTTCATGCCTCTCCCTTGAGTTTTTCAAGTTAGCTTTTGCTAAGTTAGTAAAGATCAATTCAGAATAGAATGTAAACGGTACTGATGATAGGTTATTGTCCGTAGTCCTTGTTTTTCTTGCTGATGGATGGATGTGACTGCCTCTTTTTTACCTACTACTACACAGGTGGGTTTTCCAAAGCAAGACATGTATTTTTAATGCTGCTGTTGTAGAATATGAAGTTTTGTCAATGAACTTCTTTAATTATAGGTGCGGGCTTCTAATTTACAAGATCTAGTTTATAAGAATGGACAGGCTGGAATTACGAAAGCCTCCGTTTCAATCACTTTTGATAATTCTGACAAAAAGCAAAGTCCTTTAGGATTTGAAGCTCATGATGAAATCACAGTTACAAGACAGGTGAGTAGCTGTCAAGCCTTTGGATACTGTATATTGTGTGACACTATAAATAGTGTCCCCAGATAGGGAAACAACAGCAGACCAAAGTATGCATAGCACCAAAGTTGAACTGGATGAACCAGTGGTTTGTACTAGGGTTACTCACAGGATCTGGGATAAGGCATTACCACTTACAGGAGTAGAAATGACACAGAGACAGTGTCTCATCCCGCATGGGTGGCAGCTCACAGAACTAGGAACCTGGAGCACAGTGCACAGCCTGAGGGCAGCTCAACAGATGGGAGAGTATCTTTTCCAGGTATCTCATTGGTCTAACCTCTCCCAGGCAGCTGGTCTGCTCTCAGTCACCTTTGCAACTTTTCTCCTCTTAGTCTTCTTTGCACTTTAGCTTCCTTCCTTCTGAGGGGGGACTCTGTTGTTATAGTTTCTGAGTGAGGGGCCTAGTGAATCTGGTCAGTTTTGAGGAGTTCCCGAAGCTATCAAGAGTTAGTTGTTTACCTATTTAAAGGGTCCCTGCAGGATGGAACATTTCATTGAGCCTTGGAGGAAGCTATTACACAACACTACACTGTGATAGAGCAGTGATTCTCAACCTGGGGGTCAAACGACCCTTTCATAGGCACCACCTAAAAACACTGGAAACACAGTCATTTACATTTAATTCATAACAGGAGCGAAATCACAGTTATGAAGTAGTGATGGGAATAATTTTATGGTCGGGGGTCACAGCATCAGGAAAGCTGAGAAGTGCTGCATTAGAGTTCCTCTTTAAGGCGCTCAGCTGATGTGAGCATCTCTCAGCTGCTGGTCAGCACTTCAGGTCGCTTGTCTTATGTGAGAGTGTCTCAGCAGCACTTCTGGAAGATTGATGGGGCATGTGGGTGGGCCAGAAGTCTGGCCACTTCTAGGGATTTTCTGAAAGTTAAGTTGTTTATGTCCTCAGTTTTAAGGTGCTTCCCTGCAGTTTGGAATGTTTTACCTCCATTAAGAAAGAACATCCTGTGTCCCAAGGAGCTTCTCACCAAGATAGAATGTTCTCTCTCGGAGGAAACTGCTGTGTAACACTGTAAACGTTTCAGGTCAATGTGTTGCTTCACAGTCTGGCTCAGTAAAAGCTTCCTGGTTAGTGTTGATGAGCAAATCTTATGAATACTGGCTAGAATCCTTTAGAATATCTTATAGAGTCCTGAACTGCATAATGGTACTTCTGTCAATAATGAACTGTATATTTGATAGTGCCCTGTGAGATAGATTGTAAGAGAGTGAAAGATCTTGAGTCTCCCGTCCTGTGAGCACTCAGCTCAGCTGTGATTAGAACTTAAGCTATCATGTCTGAATCTTCCCTGTGAGCACCTCCAGTTACTTCAGATCTTGCCTTCTATTCTGATTTGTAAAGAGGTTATTAAAAACTAATCTGAAATTCAGCAGGAGTTTGCTAACTTAGTTTTATGTATTAATCTTGGTTCTCTTGAGAGTTCGAATATGAAATCTGACTTTGTGTATATTTCAATATTTGTCTGCAGGTCTAAATATTTTCTAAAACCCTACCGGGCTTTGAGCTGCTTTCCGGGTCCTTCATTAACCTAAATACACCAAGTATGTAGCAGCCTCTCAGCTGCATACAATTCCATAGAATTTTTTTAACCTGTGTGGCCTGAGATTTAGTGGCGACAGAAAGGGTTAGTGAGAACAGATATGGAAAGAATTAGCATTTCTTCATTTTAGACTCTCCGCTGGTTGTCTCTGGTATTCTCTGTGTCCACAACATGACTTGAAGCTGCTCTGAACTTGTTATATGTATTATTACTTAGCTTCATTGCTGCCTATGTGTTTAAAATCATTAAGGGCCTCGCATTAGTCCTTAATCGTTTTTCTTAGAGTCAATGCTTTTAGCTTCTCAGTTTTGTTTTTAAAATTCTTTTAGTTTTCACTTTCTATTTTAGCATTTTGTTAATATAGATTTTCTTTATTTTTAATCAAGCTTCTGGTTTTATTTATTTGGCTAGGGCAGGACAGAATTCAGCTCTTTGTTTTTTAGTAGCCATAAACAGGTACTTTTGGGGAATTGTCTCTACATCCCTATTTAGTCTACATAATTTTTTTTGTCTTTATTTGGGTGATAAGACTATATTCTTACCATTTTTTTGTATAAAATCCTTGTTTTATTTATGGACACACCTCCCAACCTAATAATCCTGTAAAGAAAGTAAACTAACTGTATTCATTATTTATTTATTACTGGTCTATATTGGAGATTCTTAATGAAGTGAGGTGTATATTATGAGAAGCAAGTCTCTATTAAAGTCTTTCAGACCTCGTTAAATTTGACGGTCATACCCTAACTGGCAATTTTGGAATTGAAGTAAAATCTGAACAAGACAGGATCTTGAGTGTCATGATGAGCCCAAGCTGAAGTACCATTACTCTCTTTCTTTGAAGTTGTCACATGTCATGTTAATGAACTCTTTGTAGAGGTTTGTGAGAATTCATTACAGAATCCATGTCTTTAGCTTTTAGTATTTTCTGTTCCCATTAAAAAGTGGAAAACAGATTAACCTCTAAGTGGTCAGTTTCAGAACATGATCAGGAAAGAAAAATACATTTTATCCATATTGGAAAAATAATGTTAGATGTGCATAGTTCACTAGTTAGTGAAAGCACCTGAGTTGTCCTAACCCAAATCCGCAGTCCTTTTGTGACATACATCTTCCACTATTCACTCAGGATTGGGTGTGCCATTAATTATACAGAATAGTGCAAAGTAACGGATTTTACAGTTTATTATTTTGGTACAAAATGTTCCTTTATCTTTAAAGGTTGTTAAATGCTTCTTTTTTAGGTGGTTATTGGTGGCAGAAATAAATATCTAATCAATGGAGTGAATGCCAATAACACCAGAGTCCAGGATCTCTTCTGTTCCGTGGGCCTGAACGTTAACAACCCTCACTTCCTCATCATGCAGGTATCTGGTTGGGATCGTTCTGTATCTTTCATAACAGGTTTACTTTAGTTTTCATTTGATGCGTAAGAGATTCGTGGGTTTTTTAAATATCTGTTTTCTGTGTCTATTTTTATTGCATTCTCTGAATTTTTGCTCTGATGTGCTTTTTTTTGCAGTTATTTTTATAAGTAAAGCCAATACAAGATAAGTTTTAAAAAGACATCATGTGCCAGGTTTTTATAGCTCACAGAATGGAACCCCCCCAGCTGCCAGAAAAAAAGTCAGGGAAAGAAAGATTTTTCATCAAGGTTTCCAAAGTTTCTTGCCCATTGTTGACCATCTCCATTGCTGTGTGCTTGTGGTGAGGCTGAAATATAGCAGTGGAACCGCATGGCAGAGTCAAGCTGCTAACTTACCTCCTGGGGTCCAAGGAGCAAAGGGAGGTGTGCCTTAGAACCCCAGTATCTCAAGTGAGACCTCCACATCCTGTAGTTTCTAACCTTCTAACAGTCCAGTGGTACCCGCATCAGTGATTAGACTATTGATTAGGTCAATGTGCCCATTATTCTATCATGTCCCTAAAGCCCACCTCTGAATGTTTCGTTAAGGATGATGCTGTCAACTCTTAAACAATGTGGGAGAATACTCAGTATCAACACCATAGAATCATTATCTTATTATAAAAGACTAGTTTTAAAGCAGTTTAATATTTCAGGGATAAACTGATGTCTTTTTGTATCATATCCTTTGTATCATTTAGTAACTTAATTTGTGTCCCTCTGAGTGAGTTACAGCAGCTTTCACTTAAACATTATATGACCTACTTAGGTGACATTTTTTTTTATAGCTCATTATAGTTAAACTAAATTTGCTGTTTTCTTTTCAGGGCAGAATTACAAAAGTATTAAATATGAAGCCACCAGAGGTAAGAATACTATTTATAAATAATAAAAATAGTAATTATAAATACTCAATTTTTCAGGCAACCAGATTTTAAAAGTAGTTTCTTACATTAAGATTTCTGGAAGCCTTGTCTGAGAATGATTAGTAAAGTAGCTTAACATTTAGCACTGTCTGTAGTTCAAAGGTCTTGACTGTGTAAAGCAGTGTAGCTAACTAGTGTTCTATGTTGGGATGAATTACTAAGGAAAAAGTGCTTAAAAATGTATGTAAAATTAGCTTCTTTTCTAGAATACATGAGGTGGGGCAAAGGACTTGTAACTGCCTTGAAAGTACTTGGTGCTTTGAAATGAGTTTTTTACTTTTGCTGTTGAAAAGAGCTAAGGAGACTGTAATTGATGTTATTACTCTATTCACTAAGGTAATGTCTTAGTGAGAATTACTCGTTTAAAACCTGCTGAACATGTGCAAATCATAACGAGTTCAGAAAAGAAGTGATCTAGAGATGGGTTCTGAAGATGGATAGGAGCTTCCTAAAAGGTGCTGGCATGCGTTTGCATTGTTTAGTTACTAGTGGCAGCATAAGACACTGGCCTCACTCTGAGTAGAGAAGTGGAAGCTTAAAGTTGCTTGTCACAACTTGTCACTAATGCATGTACCATAATCATTAAGTATGTATGCCATGCTTCAGCCTTGGAAAAATAGTTGAAGTCCAACTTAAAATAGTTTTAAGAGCAAACTTAAAAAAACAGAAGAAAGGGCTACTTTGATTTTATTGCCTTTTTAGGCTTGTATTGGGAAAATAGGAAGAATCAGTAGCTTCAATTTCAGAAGCGATAAACATTGGGAAATTAGTGTAGCAGAAGGCTTGATTTGGGAATAAGAGTGAAGCTACAGATATTTCTCAGTTAAGTGTCAGGGTCAGATAGATGTTTTAATCTGGTTAACTTCCATAGGGTGGTATATATTACTTAGTAAAATTCTGTTGAGGTCAATGTAGTCGTATAGTTACTGTTAAATTCCAGTGAGATTCATTGCTTTGAATTCTTAATGCAATTGTATTCCAGATATTATCGATGATTGAAGAAGCTGCTGGAACCAGGATGTATGAGTACAAAAAAATAGCTGCCCAGAAAACTATAGAAAAAAAGGAGGCTAAACTGAAAGAAATAAAAACGGTAATTAAATAGACATGAAAGAGTTTTGGAGAAGACTCTTGTATTTGCAGTTTATGCTATAAAGCGAGAACGTTGCTCTTCTCACTTCTGTTTTCCGTAGTCTTTCATGTACCAAGTCTTGAAAAACAGAACACTTAGGTGTTTTTGTATTGGTACTGGACCTACTGAAAATATTGTCTGCCTTTTGTTTTCCAGATATTGGAAGAAGAGATTACTCCAACTATTCAAAAATTAAAAGAGGTATATGCTATATGTTTGATAGGGTGTAGTTAGGGTGGGTCTCAAAATCAGATCCTAAGTTATACAAATACTGATGAATTATCTACCATTTTTGGGGGATTTTTCTGTGGGATAAAAATGGTACTCAATAATTTGGCCTTCTACTTGCAGTGGATATATATTTCCTATCTACTAAGTCAAAATGGTATTAGAGACTAGTCTTTATAATCTTAGATACAGCATTTACAGCCCCAGGGATCATAAAACTTAGTGATTTCAGTAATAAGTGAAAAAAGAATTGTTTGTAAAACACATTGTTTCTAAAGATGTATCCACTTAAGAATTACTAAGTGCTCATTTAATTTAATATTGCTTAACTCTTTATAGTATAGATGATTTAGAAAAAGTGAAAAACTTTGATCCTAAGGCACCCCCTTTCATTAGTAGCAAACAATAGATTGGAAAGTTAAATCTTGCCTTTGAACTCCTCTTTGGACACATTCTTTCTAAATCTGGTAGCAGGGAGAGGCAGTGAAGCTGCTGTGAGTTTTTTATCTGCAGCTTATGGAGTTCAGCTGCTCTGTTGCTTCAGTGGGTCCTTATGTGAATCAGCTTCACTAATGTGCAAGCAAGTTGTTGTAGAACTTGAAAGTTCCACAGTGACGACTGCCAAGTGCATGTCACAGTGTGTCCCCGTGGGTAGACATACTTTATAGACTTCTACCCGCAGCTGATAAACCTTGGAGACACTTTCGTGGTAATCCCAACTGCTTGATCGTAATTTACAAAAATAAAAACGGCCACATAGGATTCTTTAGAGATGGGATAATGCAGTCTTAGAAGCCAAAGTTCTGAGCTTAAAGTGACATCAGTAAAGACAAAAACTATCAGATCATATAAAGAGAAATTTGATCCAAGTTTGCTGTAGTGAGATTCTCCCTAAATTTGGCTTAGAAATATGAATTTTCAGTTATTATTTACTATGACTTTTCTTTCAGGAAAGATCTTCCTACTTGGAATACCAAAAAGTAATGCGAGAAATAGAGCACCTGAGTCGTTTATATATTGCTTATCAGTTTTTGCTGGCTGAAGATACCAAGGAGCGCTCAGCTGAGGAGCTAAAGGAAATGCAGGATAAGATATTAAAACTTCAAGAAGTACTGTCTGAGAATGAAAAGAAAATAAAGGCTCTCAATTGTGAGATAGAAGAGTTGGAGAAAAGAAGAGATAAGGTCAGAACAAATTACATAAACATCTGGAAAACTTTACCATAACTAGGATTCACTGGGCAGTGTTCTCCACATTGATATGTTAATCTTAAAATAGTGATATAGCTTGTAGAAAAAAACTATCATGAGCCAATTAAGTGATGAGAGTGGTGTGCATTTGATTGTAGAAAACCGGAGGCTTACTCCGCTCTTTAGAGGATGCTTTTGCAGAGGCCCAGCGAGTCAATACTAAGGCTCAAAGTGCATTTGACCTCAAGAAGAAAAACCTGGCCAGTGAAGAAACCAAACGCAAAGAGCTAGAAAAAAACATGCTTGAGGTAAGCAAATAAAATGTGTTTCCAGTGATGCTCATTTGACTATTCTGTTCATACTTAGTGTCTGCTACCACTTAAGTGTAGTTATTTGAGTCAGAAATACAAAAGTGGGGGGAAATTATTTTTAAAAAAGTCACTGCTTTTGGGTCCAGTTGCAGAAATGATAAGTAAAATATAAAGCTTGTTGTGCAGTGATAAGTGATGTGGTAAAAATTAAGAGGGAGAAAAGAATAGGTATGAGGGAATTTGTGTCAGTGAGTGTCTGAAGGCCAAGTGAGGTCCTGATATAGTGTGGTCACATGGTATAGAATGACAGCAGAAAACTATGGGAATGAGTCTGAATGCTTTCTTTTCCTCTTTTGAGGCAAGGACCTGGCTTTTTAGCAGAGACTACTCAAACATCCTATGTTTGTAATACAGGAGTACGCTGTCATGCCCAGTATGTGGGCCTCATTCACGCTAAGGTAGATATCTACCAACTGAGCTGCATTGCTGGCAACTCCTCCCTCGTTTGATTGATTTGTTTGTATGGCTCTTTGTACTCCAGGCTCTTCTGAAATTCCCTGTGTACTGAAGACTGACCTCATTATTCCTGGGATGTGATACATCATGCCCAGTGAATAAAAACTATTCTAAAGATACGTTTCCTTGAAAAGAAGAGGATGGAGGTGCTAACTGACCAGATACATAGGAGAATTTGGAAAGAGGCTTGATTTGACATGGAATAATTAATAAAATATACAGAATAATTCATAAATGGACATTGGTGGTACAAATCCAGTTGTTGGATATAGTAGCCCAGACTTCTAATCCCAGCACTCAGGAGGCTGAGATACAAATATGAGATCAGTTTTGGCTTCAGTATCAGACTCTGTCTAAAAAAGACAAAAAGGATGGAAAAAAGCGGTGGAAACCCTTTTATGGTTTAGAAACAGATGGAAGAAGGTGAGAATAGGATGGAGATGAGGGTAAACTTAGAGGAAGCAGCCTTGTGCAAGGGCTGGTAAAGAATAGGTCACTCACAATAGAAGTTGAGTATCTGTATCAGTAGTTGATGTGTGATAGACATGAGTGTTTGAAGGGTGATCCCATCGGATGACTAAAAGTAGGACGTCATTGTTTAAAGTCCAATCAAACTGTTCTTCCTACTGACTTTGCCAGATGGTGTTATAGATAATTTTAAATGAAATATCAAAGCAGGGTTAGTATAACAGTTCTGTTTATGACACCCAACCCAGCTACAGAAATCCATTTTTTAATTTCTTTCTGTTTTTTTTTTATCAGGTTTATTAAGGCTTAAATGTGTGTGGTCCTCTGCCTTGATTTTGGCTCATTTCCCCCTTGTTTTTGCATGGTTTTTTTAGCTTCAACACTGGTTGTTACTTTTTTTTGTCTCCTTTTCTGTATCCTTTATTCTTGATCTGTAAATGTTAGCATGCCCCAGGCTAGTGCATAGCCGTTTTCTGTTGTTTCTTAGGAGAGTTCTTTTGTTCCTATAGCTTTAAATACAGCCAATACTTTCATGCTTTCAAATGCAAGCTGGGCTTAACTCCTTCCCTGAACTCTGAAACAGTATGATTCTGTACTGGTTGTCTGGTTATCAGCTGTTTGAAACGTCTAGTAAAACGGAAAGTACACAGACACAAAAGAATTTGTGAAGCAGGCTCAGATTTATTGCTTTACTTAAAGAAGGTCAACCACATTCTAGAATTTGTGAGCTGATTTCTCAAGTTCAGATAAGTTTCCCCAGGGGAGGTAGATAAAATCTCATCTGCACCACAGCTGTAGTCGCCAGACCTCAGAAAGCTGCCTGCCTGGGTTTCATATCCCAAGATTATTTGAGGTACACTAGCTAAAGGACGGCCACTTGCGGGAGGAGGACCTGAATTCCACCAGTCCCTTCTTAATTCAGGTTGTTACCTTACCAACGAGTTCTAAGCCATTCACTGGGTCCATAAACCAGGAAGAGAAATTTCAGTTAGTTCAGGGAAGGCTGGAAAGCTGTTCTGTTCTTACCTGAGGCCCAGATAAATCCCCTTAGCAAAGCTAGTGCATTTCCTTTCCCTGAGGCTATCCCCGAGTCTGGAGGTGGAGTTTTGTTTCCCTTTAGGTGTACCACCTTGCTTGAGCCTCAGCCAGAACACCAGAAAACCACTGCCAGTGCAAGTCACACCTGTCTGGGTGAATGACTTGGCCCAGGTGCTGGTGCTCCAAGGACACTACAAAAGAGGTCAAAAAGCTAGTTGGAGGGCTGACTTCGTTACTTCCTCTGCTGCTTATATTTCAGCTAGATGTGTTGGCAGTTTTTGAAGTAAAATCCATAGCTCTCATTTTTTGTTTGGTTGGGTGGGTGGGGCTCGTAGATGTAGATCTGATTCTGTATTTCAGACTGACCTGGAATTCAGGGATTCACCTTTCTCTGCCTCCCAAGTGCTGGGGTTAAAGGTATGTTCCACCTTACCCTGCCACAGCTTTCATCTTAAAGGAAATACAAGATAATTTATTCTGGAGGTATTTTGAGTGACCATGGCTTGGGAACACAGATTTAGGTTACCCCGGATTCCATGTTCCAACATGGAAGCAGTTTCACAGGGTTTTTATAGTTTTACAGAACAAAGAGTCATAAATCAAGACAAGTTTAAAATACATTGGGGGGTACACTGGGAAGCCAGGTATAATGAGATTGGGGGAGCTGTTCCGCAAGCCTAAAATGCTATCTGAAGACACTCTTAGCTTTTGTGTTGGCGGAATCTAGTGTTCTTCTAAGTTAGCGTCTAAGGTGTTTAATTATGCTCACAGGTGTAAGTTCAGATGCAGAGCGAGGCAAAGCATGACTGCTCCAGAGGCTAAAGCTAGCCCAAGAGAAAGCAATTAGTCTCTGAACCTACAGACTCCATTCTCTCCACAGCACTGAGATTCCAGTCAATCCATCAGTCTCTGCAGACACACTCCTTCCAGGAGGGGATTGTTCACAGCTAGACATAGCTTCTTTTCAGGAATTTCCGCTTACACAATCTTACATCGCTCCCTTCTGTTGGGCTAGCAGAAGTTTACAGCAGCGCTGTTGTCTTAAATGGAGGTTTTGAGGAAATTAAAGGATTCTAATGGACTACCCAAGACCATGACAGTGTTGAAAAAATCAGCTGCCATGATCTGCCACAAGTATTTTACCATTCTTTCAATTGTATCCATTGTATGATAACAAACTGATTTATACCTCTGGCTAGGTCTCTAGTACACCCAGCATACAGCTGTAGGCTCTCAACCTACTAGTGCAGCACATTCATAGGGGTCAGACCTAGAGATACCCCAGCATACCCAATGTACAGCTGTCTATTATTTGCCAGCTCTCCAGGCATGACATAGGCCATTCCACAGTTTGTACAGGCTCCGGTCAGCCTGCATGGAGGTTGAAGACATTTAATTCCATTAGGCTTATCAAACTCGCAGGGTTTTAAAAGCAGTGCCCATACCCTAACTTGTTCAGTGCTTCAATGAGCCCTGTTCAAAACTGGCAGCTTTTCTAAGAGGACCAAAACACTAGATTTATGAACAGGTTCCACCAATGCAAACACTTTTTATTTAGACTGAATCTAGTATACTTCTTGGACATTTGCCCTTGTGGTGTTGGCAGTCAGCCTGTGAAGCATATTCATTCGCTGTGCCCTGGTTTCCAGACTGGCAGTCACACAGCAAGTTATGGGATTCAGATTGATTTCTTACCTATAGGTGGTAATTATGTAGAAGTCTGGATGATATTGTGGGACTTCCCCACGTGACCCTGGAAAGTTATCGTGGGTGGAAGGAGTCTCATCTGTATATGTCCATTTGACCTGCAACTGAGGGACCTCAGGAAGCATCCTGATCAGGGATTTATACACTGGAGGGATATGAGAGGCTGTGTTAAAGTATTAAAGGATATCATATTCCTAAGGAGGGCAGGGATTAGAACACAGCCTTAGGGCGTCACATTACTAGCACATTCTGTAGTTATTTTTTAAGAACTTCAACTAAATGGGAATGGGCTGGCTCAGTTCAAAGCCATCTGAAGAATTGTCCTTTAATTATATTTTCATTTTTCCAGCTACTTAATATTTTTCCCTTAGTGACGAACAAAGTGTATAAACTTAACCGCATCCACAATGGAAGTTGTAATTTTTTTCCACATCAGTAAGTGGCAGAACCACACTCCTCGTTATTTAGGCCAGAAAGCCTAGAGTTGATGGCGCTTGCACATCCATCACTGAAAGTTCATTTTAGCTGTTAGCTCCCATTAGGGCTAATGCCGATTGGTTGATCTGCTTTTTATCTAGCTGCTCTATAGTTGTCTTTTACAGAAACTAAATGTAAGTTGGCTAATATCAAACATTCCAAGATCATATCTGATTAAATCAGATGTTTATCAAAGCCTTCTGTGTGCTTCATACTATGATACGTATCCTTTTATAGTCTCTCTTTCTACTTCAAGCACATTTACTCAGAGTTCTGTGACCAGATTCGGTGCTGGATGTCATCTTCATTCAGATTTCTGCTCAAATGTCGTGCCATGTAGGTTTCCTGTGTCCTAACATCGCGGCTTCTACTGCTGTTATCTCCTAGCCTTGCCTTATTTTACCATGTTTTCTGCCTTAGAATACAACTTCCTAAACATAGAGTTAAATCTGTGTCTTTAAAGTCTTGGAACAGTATCCGGTATATAGTAAGCACCTAGTAAATATTAGATGAATCATAAGTAGTCAAGTGGCTCAAGATATCTGGCCATGTTTTTGTAACTAAGATCTTTTTCCTCAGTTATCTTGTCTAGTGTGAGCTATCTAATTAATGTTACTTAAAAGGTGTTAAGTATTAGCAGTACTTATTCTTCAATGCTTGAATCTTATGCCACTTTATAAAATATTTTTGTATATATATTCTTAATCCTAAAACTTAAGCTTGATGGGGGTGGCTATTTAATTTTTATAGATTTCAGAACTGATTTTTAGCTCAAGTGATTTCTTTAAATATGGAGTAACATTATCCCATTTTGTCTGGGATTTCACTGTCCCATATGGAAAGAAAATTTTGTATTATGTAGGTGTCACATACCCAAAGCAGTCAGTTACAAAGTGAGAATTTAAAGTAATGATGGTTAAATTACTTTTTTTATTATTCTCCCTCAAAATGCTATGAACTTTAATAACAAAGTAAGTTGAATTTTTTTTCTAAAATATCTTCTCACTTTGACATTCTTCCTAAAGGACTCTAAAACATTAGCTGCAAAGGAAAACGAAGTTAAGAAGATAGCAGATGGACTGCACAGCCTTCAAGAAGGAAGTCGTAAAGATGCTGAAGCTTTGGCCGCTGCACAGCAGCACTTCAATGCTGTTTCTGCTGGTTTGTCCAGTAATGAAGATGGAGCAGAAGCTACTCTGGCCGGTCAGATGATAACCTGTAAAAACGATATAAGTAAAGCCCAGACGGAGGCCAAGCAGGTACACAAAGACACTAGCATGGGGTGGGGGCGACTGCAGTTTGTGATAAGATACTTTTCACATTATGCTCGGCTTGCTACAATATCTTGAAAATAAGTAGTTGAATGTCAAGGATTTTTTTAAATGTACATCTGTAATCTCTTACATGGAAAATCTAAATGTGATCATTGTTAAATATTGGTATCCTTTGATCGTTAAGAGCTGTAATTCAGTAAATGCTTTGCTGTTTGTAGCAGTGCTTGGAATTATGCATGAATACTTTTTTTATTAAATGAAAGAACCACCTTTAAAATTTTACTTGGAAACATTTGTATGTTTTATTAATTAATATTAATCAGTTTAAAACATTTATATTTACAAATATTTGTGTTTTTCATTTAGAAATGACAGGCATAAAGTGTCTAAGAACTCAATACTATAAAAGTTTTAAATTAGTTTTTATTAAACTTATTCTGAAGGAAATGGTAAAAACTAATCTGTCACCATTCAGTTATAGAGCTTGAGAATATTTAGTTTTATAGCCTGAGTATATATTTGGTTATATCCCCCTGAGAATAAAAGTATGACTTTAAGAGGCAGGGTTTATGTGTAGTCACCACTGAGTATCAGACTGCCGGCACTGAATCTCTAAGCGAGCCCGCCCTTCTCTGTATTGTCCTGTACAACATCTTTGCTGTTAGTAGCCAGGAGCCACAAAGATCTGCAGATGAGGTTAGAACCGTGAGCTGAAAAGAAAGAGAACAGAATAGTGATGTGCAGCTGTTAGGTGTGTTTTTAAGTAGCTGCTGCGAGTTACTCTCTCATAAAATTTCTCAACTTTATTAATAATGTCATACATTGTGAATATCAAAAACAGACTTGTACTAAATTACCCGTTTATATTTAACATCTTTAAGACAAGCATGCAGAGAAATGTAACTTTTTGAGTGTTATCTCAGGAGACCCCACAGTTCTGTCTTCCGTTCTGATGTCCCCTTGTCTTCAGATCAGTCTGACTCTAGCTATTGAGTCGCTAGCGCTGTCCGCCTCATAGTCTGTCACCGCTTCTGTTACAGGCGCAGATGAAGTTGAAGCATGCCCAGCAAGAGCTAAAGAATAAGCAAGCAGAAGTTAGGAAGATGGATAGTGGCTACAAGAAGGACCAAGAAGCTTTTGAAGCTGTAAGAAAAGCTAAGGAAAAACTTGAAACTGAAATGAAGAAACTAAATTATGAAGGTTTGTCTTCAGTGTATTTAATATTTAACGTCGACTCAGCAGGAGGGGTTTTTATGCATAGAAACTAACAAAGGAAATAAGTAACTTTTTAAAAACTTATTCATAGACGTTAGGGAAGTATTTACAAATACAGTCAAAATTATCTAAAATAGGTAAATTTTTGATAATTTCTTGCTTGATCACTTGAAAGTTTAAAACTGGCGTTTATCTATTTTCACTTTGTCGGGGTCCAGTGGTAGTCTGGACCCTAAATTAAGTCTCTCAACCCGGACCCCAACATAAACTATCTCTCTCTCTCTCTGGACCGGCGTGGAGGTGCGGAAATAAAGACACAACTCACATGGCTTTATTGGGAGGGAGATTCTCAGCGACCCTTCATGAAGTCCTGAGTTCACATCCAGAAGAATTCCTGTTTATTCTCCAAACAGCTTTATACCCTTCATCAAGGGGGAAAATACATTAGCATTCTGTTTCCTAGGTAACCAGGTGAATGGCTTTT
>LOJH01000649.1:34745-58410 GCA_001685095.1 Ellobius talpinus | reverse complement strand
TACTGTGTTGTGTTTGGTTCTTGTGCAGTACTGGAGATTGAACATGGAGCGTGTACATTGTATAGAATCAGAAACTATGGGGATTTTCAAAACAAGTGAGGAGGATAGGTTTAAACTGAAAACCAGAAACAACCTAAAGAGCTTGCACCTATAGGAACAATTATAACAACAGGCAAAAGGAGTATTATTACCCATGCACTGTAGCTAGGATTCCCAGAGAGCATACAGGATGATCACTCCAATGAAACCAGATAGATAGTACTTTTTAGCATGAGATTAACTCATGTAATATGTAGAATGATAATTTCTGCAAACCATTACAGGCTGACATATGGTACCAGGTAAATACAGAATAGAATGTATATACTTGCCTTAAGATGGTAGGAACGTGACTGCTGTCTACAGCTCTCAGTTTCTTTTACATAACACTGGATCTGAAGGTTCTCTGGGAAGTCAATGGTGGAGCTGTGACACAGGCAAACCCACCTTATGGTAACACGTAATGAATACAAGCAAGGGTGTGGGGCTACATAACCAAGTTTCAGAGGTACCGCAGTACTATTTACTTCTACTTTATTAACACTGGATCTGCTCCGTAGCATAAAACGTAATAAAACTTAAGTGCCAACTCTACTGGAGCAGTTCAGTGGCTTTGCTGGGTCTGATCCCACAGAAACTTTGAGCTCAATGCTTGTTAAATGCCATGTGTTTTTAGCAAGGTAACAGAATCCAGCTTCCTTACCATCTCCCTCCCACTCTCTAAACCCTTAGGGCATCAATGTCCAAAGATTATTAAGTGTCGGTAAAGTCTGAAAATTATTCCATTTCAAAATATCACAGAATATTTTTATAACACTAAGTGCCAGCCAGCCCTGAAAATCTGAGTCCCAATTACATTTTTGTAAGTGAGAAGCAGCAAGCATCCTAGATGAGAATGCCTCTTTGACAAGGTGCATGTTGAAAATGCTCAATCTCAGTGAAGCAGTACTTAGACAGTGGTGACAGCTGGGGAAGGCAAGGGGCTCATCTGGTTGTGGCCCTCATTAGTGAGACTGGTGTCAGGACCACAGGCTCACCACGCTGGGATCCTGACCAAGGACTTCCCAGCTCTAGGAGGAGGAAAAGTAAACATCTCTTTCTGAGGCCACACAGTCTACTGGATTCGCTACACTCAAACCAAGGCAAACACTTTAGTCAAAAAGAAATGCCTTGGTTTTGAGCTTAGGCTTTCCTAAAAATGAGTGGCCTTTCCCTCTGAGGATCAACGCCTGGCTGTTAAATTCTAAAATACTTCTATCGGAAGCAAACTGTGAGACGACACCTGAACTGCACTCATTCTTCAGTGAAATGCTTTGTGAACCTGCCGACTTAGAAAACTTTTCATGGGCACAGAAAAGTCCACAGACATCTCTAAGAGGGTGAAATACAAAGGGTTTGCAATGATAAATTTTTCTAACTCCAAAAACAATTATTTCTTGTGTGGTTTTTTGGCACAGGGTTTCTCTATAGCTTTGGAGCCTGTCCTAGAACTCACTTTGTAGACCAGGTTGGCTTCGAACTCATAGACATCCACCTGCCTCTGCCTCCCAAGTGCTGGGATTAAAGGCGTGCGATACCACCGCCCAGCCAAACAATCTTATTTTTTTAAAAAGAAAGAGGTATTTGTTTTGTTTTATTTCTAAAAATAAGTTAAATGATTTCATATTTACTTGCTGGGCACTCTAAACTCAAAAGAGTCTTTGTCTAGTTTTCTCTCTTCCAAAATATTCAACCATGGGAGAAAATGCATAAGCTCTCACTACAAACAGACCGGCCGTCATCCGCACAGTGTGCAACTATGCTGAAGACTAGTCCTTCCGGGTACCCCGTGATGTATGGGGGGTCCTTACCGAGCTGGGGCTGGAATGCCGCCGCACTTTGGGTGACTCTTTGCCAGCCAAGGAGGACTTGAAGTTAATGCAGGCATTATTCTCAGAATGCACCCTTTTGACTTGATTGGCAGGCTTCTCGAATGGGTCGAAGGTGCTCTGCGTCCTCTGGACTCTGACTTTTTTGTCCTCAGGGATGGTGTCCAGGTGCTTGATCACTGAATCCGTCCCCTGGCAGTTCCGTGTAGACATCTTTGTGACACATATCTGGAAAATAGAAGGGATGACTTGAGTGAGCCTCACTGAAACATCACGATCACTACACACACTGATCTGGCCAGGGCGCGTTTCAACTTCAGAAAAGTTCACTTTATGAGCTATACTCACGATACAGAAAATTCCATATAACTGTTCTGTGTAGACTCGCAGTTTGCACGTTAAAAAAAGAAAATTTATCTATCTAATACAAACAAACAAAAATACCTTATGGCATAGGCCGTGTATCCTGCAAGGTTCTGGACTCTGTCTCAGGTTTTATTATCTGACTGTAAATGGGTATTTCGAAATCATCAAAAGAGTGGAAAACCCATTTCACAAAACAAACAAACAAAGCCACAGTTAGCTGGGATGGGATGGGCCTCTAATGACCACAGCCGCAGCTGACAGAACCAGGAGCTGAAGAAAGCTAAGGAGGATGGGGCTACTTTGTTTCAAACGTTTACATCTGTAGATGCAGGTTGAAAATTTCCACCATCTTGATTGACTTCAAGTTAAGTGGAGTGAAATAGCAGTTAGGTGATAATAATGAGGATGATTGTGGGTTTTCCTTTTTGATTTGAAAGTTAAGGGATTAGACTACCAGTGAAAGACAGCAACTTTACACCATTTACAGCATTTACAGTTTCCCTTCAGCACCGCCGTTCCCCTCCCGCGCTAGCAGTTGGTTGCACTGCCCAGCCCGCTCCACTCCCACGCCTCGCTTTAGTCCTCTGCTGCTTTGCTCCCCTTGACCACACTGTGTTCCGACTCTCACTGTCCCTAGGCTCTGGGAGTTCTGGAGTCTATTGTGCAACCTCTAGCTTTCTGTGAGGACCTTAGGTGTCCCCCAAAGGCCATGTGTAGAAGACATGGCGGTGCCCACCCTGAACATTACTGTGAGGTGGTGGAAGTGTAAGTAGGTGGGCCCAGCAGAAGGAAGTCAGACCACTGGCTGTGTGCACTTCCTTCATTTCTGGATTCTAGAACATTCTCTCCTCCTTTCTCTCCCTTTCCCTCCCACTCTGCTTCTCTCTCTGCTTTGCTCTTCTTCTCATCATGACCTGCAGCAACCATAACCACAACGTGAGCGTCTTTGCTCTACCATGCACCTTAGCCGTGGTGCTGCCTTGGCACAGGCCCCTGAGCAACAGTCAACTGCCTGAAGGCTGGGATGTGGAAACCTCTGCTGGTTTCAAGTCATCCCGGGTATCTTGTCACAGCAACAGAAAATCTACACGCCAACTCCAGAGAAACAATTTCGGAATGGAACCGCTTTAACCACTTCTCTTAAGAAGCCTCCCTACATGATATCAAATGAGAAAAGCTGGGAAACATTTAATAAAAGTCCATATTGTTAAAGCTCAAAGACCAACTTTGGAATAACATGCAGCTTGAGTCCATTTGGAGAGTAGCTGTATCTATGTATACCGATACACACACTGCTGTAACCACACGGAAACAGCTGTGGTGTCAATGTTTCAGAGCGTGTATAAACACAGTGGAAAACAACATAAAGAAGAATATTAGATATCTGCAGACACACGTAAAGGTAATATTATTAAATTTATAAACTTTTATTTGAATTATGCAATAAATATGCAAAATATGCTAAGAAATAACAAGTAAAATGTGTGCATAAAATAAACCAAGTACATAAAGCTTCAGGAAAAAATTAATTCGATATTCAGCATCTACCATTCCAAGAATTTGCCGCCATTGCTAAGTATAGGTTGAACTATGATTAAACCAAATGAGACAGATCCTTCTGAGCACACCTCAGAAGTTCTGAGGATATTTTGGGAGTTTGGAGTTTCTTATTATTTATTTTTTATGTACATGTATATGTGTCTGTGTGTGTGCACGCGTATTTGTGTATGTGCCACATTTGTGTAGTATCTTGAGAGGCCAGAAGAGGATGCTGAGTTACCAATGACTCTAAACCATCAACACGGATGCTGAGAACCAAACTTGGGGCCTCAGGAAGAACAGTAAGTGATCTAAACCGCTGAGCCTTTTCTCCAGCTCTGAAGGTATATATTTTTAAAGATTCAATATAGAATTTTCTACACATGATCAAAACTTAATAATATATCATAAATATGCTAAGTGTATTCAATATTTTAAGGATTTGTATTCTTTTTAAAGATAGGAAGTCAATAAATAAGAAACTATCACCATCACTGAGTCAGTCAACAGACATATGAGCCTCAAGTGTCACTAAACCATAAACACAAGAGGTTCTAAGACAAATTCATAAACATGCAATGCTAATATATATATAATATATAGTATATATACATATAAAATACATATACATAAACATATAATACTAAATGAACACAGGAAAGAAGAAATATAAAGATATAAGCTTGGAATCAATCTTAAGATACTTAGAAGAGTGGATGAAATCCAAAATAAAAATAAAATTAAATAACAATTCAATATCAAAATGGAAATAAAAAACACTAATGAAAATGAATAAAAATTAAAAACAAAGTTAAAAATTGACAAACATCTACGTAGACTGACAAAGAAATAAAAAAACCCTCAATTTCTTTAAATTTAGACTCCAGTTACTTGAATTTGAAATAAATCAGCCTGCCATAGTAGTTTTGCAGGACCACACTCTTCAGGCACCCTACTAGCAGACCATATGTGAGAGGAATTACTTCTCTTTTTAAGGTTTTTTATTTTAGTTTATATGTATGCATATTTTGCCTGCATATATGTATATGCACCACATGCATGCTTAGTGCCCACAGAGCCCAGAAGATGATGTTGGAACTGGAGTTGCAAACACTTGGAAGCTGCAAAGCGGATGCTGGGAACATCCCAAGTCCCCTGCAAGAACAGCAAGTGCTTTTCACTGTTGAGCCTTCCCTCCATCATCCGAGCTTCAACAATCCTTTGCCTAAGTCCATGATAGGAAGGGCCACACTGTTATTGCAGCCTTTCTCCAGTCATGCTCAGTCTTATTGTAATAAATCTTATACAAAAAGATTCATCCAAATAATTAATCATCATGTTTTATTTAAAAAAAAGAGCTAAGGCTTCGAGACATTCATCAAAAAGCTATTGTTTAAAAAGCACAATGCTGCTACAAAAATAACAAATACGTATGTTCATAAATAGCTATCATCAAGATTCTTCTGCTGAAGGTTTTAATAGGTGGATTCTAAAACAATATCTGAATCTCTTGCCTTTGAATAATCCTCTCCCTTTTCCATGCAAATATAATGATATCATATGATAATATTGGTTTATATACAAACACTAGGTAACCTGGTGGGATGAACAAAGCTAGGAGAGCCCTCCAAAACCAAGAAAGACAGAAAGCTGAGGGCTGACTAGTCTGAAAGGCAGCTATGACCACGCTGAGAACTATGTGATGTGACCATAAGGTGTAACACAGTCTTGGCCTGACAACTGTCAGGAAAATGGGGACCACAGAACTGCACACACCGTAAAACTAGTTCTGTCAACAAGGAAGAGGACTTTGAGCTCCAGGTGAAAACCACCACCCAGACAACAGCCTGACTTCAGCCTGGTAAGATCCCAGGCAAAGAAACCCTATTGAAACTGTGAAATAATAAGCCAGTGCCTTTGAGGTACTGTTACCCAAGGGTAAAAACCTATTATGTGCACTTTGCTGAAACAGCCTGAAGCACTCTGATACCTGAGCAGAATGTACAAAAAACAAAAACAAAAACAAACAATCAAAAACACTGCTGTCTAGAGCACTAAACAAATCTGATACACTGTATCAAATCCAGGCTAAAATAAGCAATGGTTGTCATGATTGCTGTCACTCTATATGGCTATGTACTGGGCACCATCAACCGTAACTTCATGAGTTACAAAGCTCATGAACAAGTTTCTCCACACAATTAAGGTTATACCGAATTTATGCTAGTCTCCAGTTCAGCCAGGCTGCCACAAAACATACAGGTAACCAACCATACCTTCTCTGTGCATGCATCTTCATCAAGGGAAGAAATGTATACTGAGTTTTTCCACATAGTGCAAAGAAACTCTTCTAGGTAGGTTTCATGTTTCCAGTATTTAGGACAAAGGACTTAAACGTGATCTGCCCCACATGATCTGTTGTCTATGAGTACAACAGAAAGCCAAGCTCACTCGGGTCCTCCTGACATACCTGGGCTCAGCTCAGCTGCCCTCACACTCCTGGGAGAGTTCTCCTGGAGACCCCGAATTAAAGAACTCTGGTTCAGAGAAGAACCCAGCAAGGTGAAACAACAGCAATGCCCACGCCTTGCAGGAAGCTGTAATTCCCACTTACAGCTCTTAGCATGAAACCATTGAGTGATACAGACCCAGCAGAAGAGGCCTGGATGACAGATTACATGTAGGTGCTATTCCCCTGCACCCACATCTTCCTGTGAGCCCCTCCGTAATCTGTAAGCAACTATGAATCGTGATTACAGATATAACCTCATAAATAAGAAGACTCAGAGACAAAACCCCGAACCTCACAAAGGAGACTTCTCCAGCCCGTAAACAGTAATCCTTTCATCCATTTCCAGCTCATCCCACTGCATGCCTGTATTCTGGCTGATGTCATAGCTCCCACTGAAAAAAATAGATTCCAGCTCACAGGACATAAGTGTCGGGGGTGGGTGGGAGAAAAGAATTTAAGAAGAAGAAAAAGAAATGGAGCCTAGAAAACATCCAGCTATTGACTGGAAAGCTAGCGGCCTTTTTAAAATAGCAGAAGAACATTAGTTGGATAAGAGAATCAGTCTAACAGAGCTCCCACTGATGATAGAGTGGTTGGTTATTCAACTATCAAAAAGAAACATAATATTGTGTTTAAATCAAATGAGTTACTGAAAAAGCATGAGTTCAATGTGATTTCAAATGATAAAAGCCACTAAAGTAGGAATATCAACTACAATAGGAAAGGATGAATTCAATACAATATAACCTTAACACAGAAAATGCTGAACAGCCAAGTAGTGGTAGACCAAGCAGGAAATTTACTGAAGACACGGAAGGATGCTCACGGGTCGGGTGGGGTGGGTGGGAAGGGGGGACAAGCGGGTGGTACCAGTTTAGAAACGAGTAACATGGTCTGCTCTAGGGATAACAACCAGGGCAATATGACAGTGCCATGAAGGATAGGCAATGTTACCCAAACGACATATTCCAAGATGCACATCTGTTGGACAACAGACTGCAAAAAGAAATGCCCACATATGGAAGGTAGTCTTTAAAACAAGTTAACGTTTTACAATATATGTGAAATAACCCCTAAGAAGAAAACTCAGTTTGACTTCCATTCTATGGTTCAAGTCTGAGTCACTTAATTTAGATAAGACAACTAAGACCCCCCCCAAATAATTAACAACTAAGATTCTATAACCTAGGCTACTGTACAACTGTAAGGATAACATAATCCCAAGAACACACAAGAAAATGTTGTTACTAAACTTCCTGGTGAGGCATGCTAAGTGAGTAAATCTATAATGCTTAGGAAGGCTTCAAAAATAAAATTAATTCAAACCGTAGTATCAGTGTTTAGAACAGGACATGCATAAATATGGCAATCATATTTACAACAACCATCTTCATGTTATGTGCTTTATTTAGAGTATAAGAAATATGTTAGAATCATGGAAATTAGTCTGTGAAAGGAGGGCAATTTGATTAAGTCAGTAATCAGAGATTAAATATGGAAAAAGAAAAATTTTAAAGATTTAAATATTTATACATGTGTGTGAGAGCATAAAAGAGACACTGAGAGAACAAAGGGGTGTGTGTGTGTGTGTGTGTGTGAGAGAGAGAGAGAGAGAGAGAGAGATGTAGTATGTTGGTACCCACAGAGGTCAAGCGCCTCTGAGCTGGTTATAGGCTGCTGTGAGCCACCCAACATGGGTGCTGGAAACCAAACACTGGTCCTATACAAAAGCATTAAGCACTCTTAACCACTAAGCCATTTCTCCAGACCTAAATTAATTTTAATTGATTGTATTAGCTACACATATTTTTAAGAATATGAGTACTTGGCCATGTACAAAGACAGCAGACTAAAGCTGCTCCAGGCACAGGAGACTTAGGCCATTCCATAGATCAGCAGCTTTTACCATTTGCTGCATAGACTTTGGCAGTGGCTTTCCTCCCAAGGGAAGCCACAACTGTGCTAAAAATTTCCTCTGTCCAGAAGCCCTTGATGATTCAGACTCTTAACAAGCTTTATTAAGAATCCCTTCAGTGACTGCATTTAGTCTGCTATATTTTGTGTACTTATATTAAAACGCTTCCTTTTAATTTAACAATCTTAACAATCTATCTCCTCCATGGGGCAATGACTTTATCTTATATTCATTTGACAACTCTCAAAACCAATTTGTCTTCAAAAGTCCTCTTGAAGAATCTAGCCAATATTTGCTTACAAAGTCATGAGGAACAGTATGCTTCTATGGTTTAAAAGTGGTCTTCTCAAATCTTGGTGCCAGGAGAAAACATCTTGGGTACACGTACCTGAGGCGGATCACAGTAAACAAGCACACTATCGCCCCATGTGAGAACAAGACATGCCAACACTAATGGGAATCAAGGATCTATTTTCTCCAGCGGCAGTGTTTCACACTGCATTTACAAACAGAGGTGACACGAATTACATAAGCAGGGACGCCTGGTACTTGAAAACTTAAAAAGAAATCATCATCAATACCACAATAAACTTAGTTTCTTTTCTTCCAGTGAAGTCAGCAGAACTTAAATTTTTGATCTAGGTGAGAGATGAAACCACACATAGAGATATTCATCTGAATAAGCATGGCCCACTTATCTTTTTTGTTGTTATTTGAGAATATCATATTATATATTTTATCATATTCTTTACCATCCTCCAGCTCCTCCCATCTCCTCCCTATTTCCCTCCCCACCAACTTTGTGTCCTTTCTTTCTTATAAGATAAAAAACCAACAACAATAACAACAACCACACCAATAACAAAAGCAGCAGCAACAACACCAATAACAACAGCAGCAACAACACCAGCAACAACAGCAACACCAATAACAACACCAATAACAGCAATAACACCAGTAACAACAACAGCAACACCAACAAAAACAGAAACAACACCAATAACAACAATAGCAACAACAATAGCAACACTAATAACAACAGCAACAACAACAACAGCAGCAGCAGCAAAAACAACAACAGCAGCAGCAACAACAACACAAACAACATGTCACTAAAAAGGTGCAATCCATTTGTGTTGATCAAGCACTCCTGAGGATGTTGATGTACCCAGTATCACTCCAAAGAAGGAACCTGACTTTCTGTCACCCAGCAGCTGTCATTTGTGAGCAGTAGGCCTTTGTGCCCACTTCATCACCATGCTGGGTCTGGAAAATGCTGCTTCTTTCAAACTGTCCACTGCTGCTAGCTCTTCGAGTCCTCCCACCACCACCTCCTTGTGCATAAATCCCTGAGCTTTGAAGAGTGTGACAGCGACATCCCACTCAGGGCTGAGTGCTCCAAAGTCTCTCACCCTCTAAACACTGTGCAGCTGTGAGTCTCTGTGCTAACTGCCATCTACCACAAGAAAGCATCTCTGATGAGGGCTGAGCAAGGCACTGATCTTTGGATACAGCGATACCATTGGGAGTCATTTAACTGCTTTGTTAATTTAGCAGAATAATCATAGTAGGTCTTCACTGGTTCCATGAATCATTTAGCCTCATTAATGATATCAGATATAGGTTCTACCTTGTAGAGTTGGTCTGACCATCCTTAACAAAAGTTTGTTAATTTGTTGGTAGACCCTAACTTGGTTTAAGAAAAGGAAAAGTTAGATATTCAGGGTTGGGGCTCCAACAGGCAGAGTTTGACCTATGATTTTTGCTTGCAGCTACATAAAACCTAGCCACCAACTGTCTACTGAAACCTCAGCAGTAGATGGGAAAGAGCGTAATTCGGTTAAGACTGACATTCATTTAAACCGAATTCATTCAGGTTGAAAATTGTCGCTTCGAATCAGCCATTTTCTGGTGATTGGTGTGTTTCTAAGATCCCAGAATGACCTTCTCTACTTGCTTAGTGGAAGGCAGCTACCAGAAAAGAATGGCTTTCAAAGATGCCAAGTTTACCTGTGTCAAACAATCCCCACATATCTAGCAGGGGCGAGGTCAAGGTCTTCTGAGGTTCACGAAGGGAGTGTCTACCACAGGGGCAGTACAAACTATGCCATAACACAATCTTAACAATATCATCTATTTCTAGCTATGTCTGTTTTGTTTTTTGCATTGTACATTACTCCCATGGAATTCTAAGTATTTTCTCCTACTCAACAACTTCTCTCAGAATTGCTCCCAATAAAAAACATCGTTAGTCATCTACAAGTTTTTATGTAAAATATTACCTCCACCAAAAATACTTGAATTTTAAAAGTTATAAGCTTTTTATAAGGAAAAGATTCCTCCTTTAAAAGGAATTTCAACTATAAAAAGACAGATAGGAACAGTATTCTGAGGACTAAGATTAACACCACTGGAATAACGCCCATGACAGCCACCTTTGTCTGTTATTTTAACCGGCGGGGTTGAAGAGGGCGGCATCCACTCCCGTGTTGTAGGCTGTGGTTTCTTTTCTCCTGTGTGTGCGTTTGCACATCTGTGTGTCTGTGCATCTTTGCAGATAGAGGTGGCTCTCGGAGCACATGGAACAAAGATAAAGGATGTGTTAACTACATGTGCATACGGTGACGGGGGCATGGACATTCTATTACTCACCATCTGTTTGACCAAACTCAAGCTCTGCATAACAGCATTGACTAACATGCACGACTGCGAACAACTTCACAATAGGTCTGCTGAACTCTGTAGGTCTGTCTTCTCGCCCGCTGAATGGCAGAGCTGGTGTACTTAGCAGCACCTTTGACCTTTCCCGCCTCTAGTATGAAAATGAGCCCCAGGTTGTAAGTGGAGAATGGCTTTAAATAGTTAAGTGCCAAGCACATAAGCTCACTTCTTTGTGTTCCCTTTGTGTTTCAGACAATTCCTCCTCAGCAGCTGAGGATTCAGGAAGCATGGAGCTGGCACATACTGTAAACATTTACCTTGATATTTTGGGCCTCTTATTTTCATTTTCATTTTCAGAGAATCATTTCTCAGTGATAGCAGCATGAGTATCTGGCTAAGGAATCAGTCATATAAACCACGATGTGGCAAGTCACACTGTAGGATACTTGTCAACCTTGGTTATGTTAAACAGCAGCTCTGCCCCTGCATAGGTGTCACTGCTGCAACCACTAACACCCTTACTATGAACTCTAACACTTTCAGATCGTGCCTCAAAACCTACGCTAAGGAACTGTTTCTCTCATATACACAGATAAGCTACAAGCAGCCTGCTTTCTTTCATATATCTGACTGGAGCAGCAGGAAGTCTCTCTTTGTTTCGTTGTCGTTATCTTTCTCATGTATTAATTATATTCCAGGCCCAAACTGTAAAGACCTTGAACACATAAACTGTTTTCTGTGTCTTTAGTGTCCTAAAAGATAAAAGTATGGCCAGGAAATACATGTTTTGCCAATAACTACTCAATGATAAGCCTATCCCTTTAACTAAAGGTAGGCCGTCTGAAAAATCATCCTCAGAAACTACATTAAATGGAGACACGCTCTGAGTTGAGATCTTTTCCAGTCAATGAAAATGTTTTCACCAACTGTTCCTACTCATCAGAATTCAATGTCCATTGCAGCGACCTTGTTTTAAAATGCTATTTACTTTTCCATCCATTTTTGTACATATTTATTGTAGAGAGTAATGGGTTGCATCATCACATTTTCAAATACGTATTTACACACATTCCATCACCCATCCTGCCCGCCCCCTTTCCGCTGGCCCCTTTCTCTTTCCAAATGGTCTTCTACTTTTATGTCTTTTCTCCCATAATCCAGGTTCTGCATAGAAAAGGAAGATGTGATACCTGTGGTTCTGAGTCTGACTTATCTCACCTAACATGATGATCCATTTTCTCGCAGATGTCATTTCTTTCTTTCTTCCTTCCATGGAGCTCAACAAAACTCCATTCTGTATATATACCACGTTTTCTTCATCTGTTCATCTACTGACAACACCCAACAGGTTCCTTAATCTTGATCCTCACATATAGTTATGCAATAATTGTGGTATGCCTCTATCTGTACAATGCTGACTTTAGAGTCCCAGAGGTGTATGGCTACGAATGACATCGCTGAAACACATGAAGCTTGTGTTTGAGTTTGAGGAATACCTATACTGACTTCCAATAAGGATGTACCAACCATAGATAAGAATTTCTTTTCTCCTGCATCCTCACCAGGAATTGTTGCCATTTTGTTTCTTTAAGGTAATGCAGCATATATTTCTCTACTGACTTGTTTCTTTGGATCTGACCTAATTTTATTTGATCCCTTCATGGACAAAGCTGAATCATGTCATATTGCCTCAGGGACTATAGTTTTGTTATATCCTTTCTGGGCTCCAATGTTTACAAGCTGGACAATTGGTTTTGGTTTGTTTTTAATTCTAATGAGAATATTTATGAATGCTTCCAGCAGCTAAAGTTTTAGTAAATGTAATCAGTATAACTCTATGGAGCTCTATCTACTATATTACTTGTTTTATATATATATATATAGTATTGGGTTTATTTGAGATATAGTTTTGTCTAAAGGCTCATAAAGACATATGCAGATACTTATACAACTCTAGCATCTTCATCTTTGATTATAATGATAAATTTAAAGCAGCAAGGGTAACATCTCTATAGTCACATGAGGCCTACATAGGATCTTAGTCATGTTTTTATCTTTGGGGAATCACACTTCTCTAGGATTCTCTATAATTCTCTTGGTGCTCACAGTAGGAATGGCCCTGCCTGGGATGTCAGGCCACCACAGTCCTACCTCATTAGAATCTTGATTTTAACAAGATGTCCTCGGGATTGATGTTTGAGACACAGTGTCCTAGACCACGTAATAATATATTGTTATTATGGTCAAATAAGGAGAAAAGTCAACTCCTTTAGAAACAAATTTTGTTTCCATTTCTTCAAACCACAGGGGTGACAAGTGCGTCATCATCTTTGACTAAAACTTTTGCTCAAACTTCCCACAAAATAGGATGGCAATTTCAGATAATTACTATTATTTTGCACATGGAAATAAAGTTTCCTAACAATATACAGCCAATGTGCATATAAGTACTCTATTTGAAAACAAAAAGCAAGGCGATTAAGGTAAAAAATGAATAATATACACAAATTATTACAGCATACTTCCTGCCTATAGGTTAATGTACTTGTATGTTTCTAGTAAAGGAGCAATTGTATGTTCTAAAAAAGGTTTCAACATTAACCATCATGACTATTTTTTTAATGGCATTAATATTTTTCTCAAGAAAATTAAATCCAAAACTGTGCTCTGCTTGTTTACCAAGGTTTATTTGGCATCTTTGGAGGGAAAAAGGTTTAGAAACAAGTTACTCCTAGATCTAGGAAGAAAACATTTTAATGACATAGACGTGTACAAAGTACTGTGTAGCTACCCTACAGCAAGCCCTGCCATCGGGAGGGAGTCTTCTGCCTGCTTGATGGAATAGAATGATCCTGTCTAGACTGGAAAAGGACCTGGGCTCTGACTCCTATTGTGTAGAAAGCTGAACGGAACACCCTTCAAACACTGATCCCAGGAAAATTTTACCAAGCATCCCGAAAGGTCAAAGAAGGTATTATACAAATTCTGACTCCTGCTTGATATCCCCAATTGTAATCTGGCTGAAATGCCATTGGCTAAAATGCCATCATGTGAAAAGAGAATTAAGAAAATAGCATTCACGCAGGATGACCATATGAGTATCCACTGTTGGGAGCTCGAACAGCAGACCTGATGCCTGTATTCTCCCTGATCACATATCTGTAGTCAGAGGGACCAGAAAAGGCGTATGTGGGATGATGAGAATCCACACATGGCAAGGGAGTGACCCTGTCCTGCTGTTCCACAAAGTGAAGGCTCTACCAACTAACTAAAAATCCCCACGGAAACTGAAACATCAAGCCATACAAACAGGCTTTCAGTGCATGGCTAATTAGCTTCTTCATCAAGACACTGTTCCCTTAAAGCTTTCAAAAATATCTATTACAAAAAAATAAAAGAAAAAAATCTATTCTAGCACAAAAGGACCTTTTTCTCCGCTCTTGAAGACGCTACAGGTTTATATACAGCGCTTCTTTTCATTAAGCTCTGTCTTTGGTCCTTCCTGAGAAGGGGAGTCACTGTATATTTTCAAAAGATCCTCCATTACGCATTAGTGAAGGAACCTGGTCAGGAAGATTAACATGAGCTGCAGCAATTTAAACACCAAGCCCATGCACCATTTCAGGAGTACTAAGAGCAAATAAAATGAGCTGAGTTAGAAATCAATGGTATATCCTAACAGGATGGCTGTTGCCCGTCCTGGAACGCCTACTGTTTGAATTTCACCTTCTAAAAGACATAATAACAGACTCCAGAAGCCGTCATCTGCCGGAAAAGTTGTGCAAAGGTCAGTCCCAGGTGCCATCCGAATCCTATTGTTTCACTTCTGAGCCTCACGGAATCGTCCCTGGCTTGTCTGTGCTGAACCAGGTCAGTTCTATCTTCAGGAGTAGACCTTTCAAGTACCTCTCTATTCTGTCCCTCACGCAAGATAAAGCATGCAGGAAGTACAATGATATTAAAGAATGGAAACTGAAAAGAATACACTACTGGAGATAAGAGTGATCCAGTCGGGCCTGTATTCTTTTTACCTGGCAACTATATAAATATGTAATAATAAAGATTATAAATACTTTAAAAATTCTTCCCTGAAGAAATACAATGCCATACTAAGATCTTATTCTGAAACACATAGGAAATGAACACAATTTCCATCATCTCACCTGGATCAAACATCTTTAATAAAAATGTAATGCATTATTAGTGCTTGGCAATTACGGTTGAGAGTGATGTTATAATGGTTAAAGTGTGATGTTTATCTTCCAATAAAATCCATCTAAATAAAATCCGACCAAAGAATGCTGAGAAATACAGGGCATCACTGAATATAAGACTTCTGAAGCTCTTGCCATTTTCAGAGACACATATGTGGGTCACTAACCACACAGAGCCCCTGAAGGGAAACACAGGGAACAATGAGCCTTTGGGAAAACATGGAAGGGTCCTTCAATGCAGCTCTCACAATTGGCCCATCCACGGTGAAGAGCTAAAATTTCAGCAATAATAAAACCAATAGTGACTCTTTAATAATAAAGCCCCTTGACTTCAGGAAGACCTGTTCTCCTTTCCCACACCAGGGAAGAGTCAATAGTGACTGCTCACTGAGCTGGCCAAGGTGAACAAAGCAGAGCAGCGGGATGAAAATACCCTGCTGCTTGTCTGCCGCCTGAAACAAACCCAGAGCTTCCAGAAGCATTTCACTGCCAATGTTTTTAGCAAGATCTCATTTAGTGGAGGAACTGGCTGCTGGTTGAAATGGGTTGTCGATTGGACAGAAAAGCATGTCTTTGCAACAGACACCCTCCCAAAGTCTGGAGGATGAGAAGCAGAGATGAGCAACCTACTACAACCTCCTTTTATCTTCTGTAAAACTAAGACATCCTCTAATGAGGCAAACTGGAGAAGGATCTGGGACCTGGCAAAAAAATGTAAGCTGTTAGAAAACAGAGGGGGAAATTGAGGGCTTCTAGTTAAGGTGACAATGGCAATAACGATGGCCAGCTATTGTGGAACTCTTCCATAGCAGTTACCACAAAAACCACCTCTAACATGATCTACAAGAACTCAGAGGGGACATCATTATCTCAGTTTCATGGGTAATTAAACTCAAATACACATGAGCTAAGCAACCTGTCCAAGGCCACGCAGAGAGTAAACAATGGGAGTGGAGGTTCACTGCAGGACCAAACTACACAGCAGAAGCTCCTGACCACTGCACATGTGTCCCCAGAAATCTACATCCCACGTGCAATAAGGCCCATCCATTTCTACCTCATCGCTGCTGATACAAGCGAAAAAGCATGATTAAAGCAATGCAGATTACCTGGGATGTGGTTTTCTGGCCTGCCCTTCCTTCCTCTTCCAACTCACTACCCAAGTAAACATTCATTTAATTAATCTAATTCGGAGTCTGCCTCATATGAAAAGTCAAGCAGTAACAGAGGGGAAAAAACAACAGAAGAGCATAGTGCCTTAAGGACAGGATGCCAAATGTGGTTACAAGCATCTGTAATCCTACCACTTGGAGAGCAGAGGCGGGAGTCTCAGCTATATATCGAGTTGAAAAAGTCAGCATGCCAATATAAGAACCCATCCCCCCCCCAAAAAAAAAACAAGACTAGGAAGATGAAGGGCTACTTAGAAAGACGGGATGAGTCACATAATAAACATTGTTCCTCTGTTAATGTTTAGGTGCCTTGAACAGGGAGTTGCCGACATAGATATAAAATTTCCAGGGATCCAGTACAGACATTGTCAGATCAGTTGATGCAAACAGGTAAATGGCTCTGGGTGGGGCCATAACATGACCTCAAAAGGAATCAACTATTAGAAAAATATCTTGGGTTTAAGGGAAGTGGTATGTAGAAAAAATCAAGAAAGAAAAACTTTATTGATGAAGCTAAGCTTGCCTATCTAATGAAAAACTGTTTACTGTGGTATTAAGCATACACCTTCTCTCCATTCTTGACTAATGCAGAGGCCAGGGTTTCTAGTTGCCTGTCCACTACAAACGGGACTGGAGGCAGAAGGTAGCCAGGGCACAGCGTTCACAGGAAACCTGAGTGGTGTTCTGATGTCTTTGCTTGAGCAATGCACTGGGAGCACAATGAGGCAAAATCGTACTGACGACAAAAGTCGCAATCCCGCTTCACGATGGACATTCTGGCTGATTACTGCTCTCTTAGCAGCAAAGAATAGACGAGAAAATGTAAGCAGTCCAGGTACAATGTTCAATCGCCAGGCCATGGAAATAACCAGATATCAGTGGGTGGTTCTCAGGGTGCATTGCTAGTCCTCATGCCTTGCTGTTTCTAAGTTATCTACTACAGTGTCCATATGGGAACTTGATTTAGTGACACCCTATTCTAAGGAGGAAAACTGCTATCTTTTTCATATTAAAATAAAGCATACCCTCCACAGAATGAAATTCCAATGTATGGTACTATATCAGTGAACTGCGAAAACGTGCTAAGCGAAAGAAGCCACTTGATAAGAAACACAGTACCTAGCGGAGGCTGACTCATGGGCACAGAAAGTAGAGTCACGGTTATGAAGGGTGAGAAGAAGGGAGAATTGTAGTTATTACTTAACTATTTGAGATGGCGGGAAGTTCTGGGAAAGGATAGAGGTAATTATTGCAAGACACTGAATATACTCAATAATGCTGCTGTCCTGTCAATCTAAAATTGGCGAGTTCTGTGGAATGTGCATTTTAAATATAGTTTTAAAAATCAAAGCAGACAGTATCTCTTTCACCATTACCAAAGTGGAAAAACAAAAATTTCCCACAGAATTTCTCCATGATGACAGGAACCAGAACAACCTGTTCTGCTCAGTGTCTCACAGCAGACTGTGCACAAATGTGTGTACGTAAATGAATCCTGCCTGCAAGAAAGAGGCTCTCCTCAGCAATCATTACACCATCTGCAAGGTTCCAGAGTTACTTTCTGAGAGGACACATTGTGCGGACTGCAGGGGAAATGGTAACGTTTCCCCAGAGCCTTCTATCTCCCCTCTTCTTTCTGCAAGCGTGTCTCCCAGTGTCTTAGACACAGTGTATAGATAATAAATGTTTGCGTGATAGACAGGAGAGGGATACTGCAACATAATGTCAAATTACTGCTCTACTAGTCCCCTTTTTAAAAATATTTTTTGCAAATGTACCATTCCTTCTGTCACAGGATGAGAAAATAAACCTCACAGCTTACACAAAGTGAAGGTAAAACTATAAATAGCTAGAACATACCACTCTCAGGAAAAGCCACAGCAAGCAGTGCATCATCTCAACAGAATTAGGTGAAAATAACAGTTCATGTTTCCATTTACTTTTTGAAAAATAGTAAGTGACCAAAACACAAGAAGATTCCAACACTCCTCTGAACAAAATCCAAATATTCATTCCTAGAAATCAAAGTCCAGTTTTACACTTAAATTTGAGTAAGTACAGAAGCTCCTCCTCCAATAAATCACTTACTGTGAATCCTAAATTCCATCAATGTTTTTCCCAATTAGCTGATTCTTAGACTGTTTTGTATCACAAAATTAGATAAAACTAGTTTCTGGCCAAGATGCAAGTTACTGACGATTTGGTCAATGGATATTCACTGACTGCAGCATGCACATTTCAAGTGAATTCCTATGTTGAAGCATTCAAAGTAAAATATTTTAAAGCAAAATATCAAACGCTGACATCCTTCATATTTAGCATTTTCCAAAAAGGTGGACCCAGACAAATTCACAGGATCATCTAATAGCCTCAATGTGAACAATATAAAAATATATCCTTCAACTTCAAACCCCCTCACTACTTAATACTACGCCTCAATCAAGGAAACAAGTAGAATTCCATCCTCTGTCAAGGTTTATATCCCAATCTGGTTCTTCATCTTCTTCCTGAGCAGGCAAGCCTCATTTTGGAGTAGCCTGTCTACTACCCCAGCCTCTCAAGCATGCAGGGGTTCTCCATCCGTGTCTACAATGGAAACAACCCACTAGCAGAGCCAGCACTTCCAGCAGAACTGCATGGAGAATTACGACTTCTAGGCAGGAAACCAGAACCACTATAGATATATAGCGATGCTAAATGACAGCGCCCTGACCTCTACCCACAACACGCTTGAACCAGGTGCATTCAGGACTCAAGGAGGGGAGGAGGGTGAGCAGAGAAAAAGCTGCGGATCTCTAACATAGTAGAGCTATCGCTGAATTCACAACCATCAGTTTACCCGGAGGAAAAGTGGTCTCCCGTCCTTCAGTCGCTTGACTCAGAGGGCATTCAGCCGAGCATAACCAGGCAAAAAAATCAGCAAGGGCTCTTTAAGCTATGAAAAAAAGACGAGTTTCCAAGAAATCCGACTCAGCTCTGGCAAAGAAGCAGTCACTGAACATTTTCTTCATCTTATCTCTGCCACTGGTGTTTACAAACTACAAGCAATAGCCTCGGGAGCCTCCGGAGACTCCCTGAGTAACCCCCATCGGATCCTTAATTTAAATTACCCTTTATCAATCTCTGGCGGTCCTGGCAGTTAAATAGAGGGAGTAAAATGACATGCATAAAATGAATCCTTTTCAAGTTGTAAATGAGTGAGTCAGGATTCAGACTTGCTGAGATGCTCCAAATAAAAACCCTTGCTAGGATTCCAGGCATGCTCTGTCTTACCGTTTTGCGGTTGTCTCTCTCAAGCTGGATTCACCTGGAACTCTTTAACATATCTCTAGCAATGTGCTTGCACCAGGCCAGCTTCACACAGCAATTGAATTCACATCTTTCTGCACTAGCAAGCTGAAATGGTACGGCCGTACTACAACCAAGAGAGGGGGAAGCATAAGCAGGGGCGGGTGGTAAATCCAGAAATCACTCAGAGAAGCTGCTCTCAGTGGAGCAAGACCAAAAAAATGTTCTCAGAAGAGCACAAAGGACATGCTAATGTTCAGTATGAGAAGCTTTAACAGTTCAATTTTTCCCTAAAATAATCAATTCTTTTCCTCCAAACACGATGGACTTGCCTGTGGAGTTCCCAGGAAGGCAGAGTAACCGGGCTCTGCAGCAGCTTTGCAGCCAAAGGAAGCATGCATATGCTGTCCAGGCAATTCACAACACACTGTCTCTCCAGAAAGCTATTGATTTGCAATGCAGGGCTGCTTCAAAAGCATATGGAATGGAAGCCAAACAGCTAATGGTGATTGCACATGAGGAAAAACATTTAATCAAGAGATGCACCTTATCATGCTCAATTCAATTTTTTTAAAAGCACTAGAGAAAGCCAGTAAGTTTCCTGAGTGACAATCCCATTAAATAATAATCTGAGGTCCTATAAAAGGCCAAGTTTAGGCTACTATCATCAATGTTGCAAACGCTTGGAAAATGGTTTAATGTGTCTATATGCATACATTTGTCATATGTAAATGAGACATAATGAGAATTCTAAAATTACCATGCCTCAAATACATGAGGTTAAAAAAACCACACACACAGGTGTGGCATTTACTGAACCTAAGTCAGAGAATGCATAGCTATGGGCTTGAAGAATTACTGTGGGCTTAGGACCCACAACACGCTCAAATATAAAATACCAACACAAACCAGAGTACACAATCTTGAAGTAAATTGTGCCAAGTCATGCCAGAAGGAGCTGGGTGGCAAAGAAGTACTAAAGTGCTACTCTCTTAGCGCCCCCTACAGGAGAGAGGCTGATCTAGGATTTGCTACGCCTGAAAACAAGCCACCAAGGTTCATAAATTAAAATACAACAAAACTGGAAAATAATTTACACAAGAAATTTTAAGGTGGCATGGCAATCTCACTTCATAAACATTAGTTGCATGATGAATACAGTCATGAGAGACAGTAACCACTACGCTAAGGAGGAGTGGGCCGTATCCCAAAGCTCTGGTCTTGCGTCTGTGTATGAACAGAAGGCTGAGGGAGAACAATCTACCCATCACATCCCAGCTGATCCAAATGAACCACCTTTGCCTTCCTGCTACTTCACCCTCATCACTCTGAATGACCCCTCAGAAATAATGACCTTGATTTTTGTCTGCAACACAAAAGAAAAGTCCCTGCAAAATCCTACCCAAATAAAACAAATCAACAGAAACAAAAAACTGTTAAGATAAAAATATTGTGTACTTCCTTCTTTACCCAGCTAAGAAATAAGTTATAAACGTGTGTGTGTGTGTGTGTGTGTGCGCGCGCGCGCGCGCACATGCACAGGAATGCGCATTTGCATTTCAGAAGTCAGGCTCAGATGTCATTCTTTAGAAACCATCCACCTTATTTCCCACTGACCTGGGACTCACAGTCTACACTGCCTCCCAGTGCCGGGGTTATAAGAATGTACTGCCATGCATGGCATTTTACACGGGTTCTGGGATTGGATTCAGGCCCCCATGTTTGCATGGCAATGTGGGAGTCCCCTCTGTGTGCTGTGATTACCATTAATGATTAAAGAAACTGTTTTGGACCTATAGCAGGGCAGAACTTAGCCAGGTGGGGGAAAACTAAACTGAATACTGGGAGGAAGAAGGAGTGAGGAGAAACCATGGAACTGCTGCTGGAGACAGACATGGTGGAACTTTGCCGGTAGGCCACGAGCCTTGTGGTAAAATATAGAACACTGGAAATGGGTTAATTCTAGATGTAAGAGCTAGCTAGCAATATGCTTAAGTGNTGTGGGAGTCCCCTCTGTGTGCTGTGATTACCATTAATGATTAAAGAAACTGTTTTGGACCTATAGCAGGGCAGAACTTAGCCAGGTGGGGGAAAACTAAACTGAATACTGGGAGGAAGAAGGAGTGAGGAGAAACCATGGAACTGCTGCTGGAGACAGACATGGTGGAACTTTGCCGGTAGGCCACGAGCCTTGTGGTAAAATATAGAACACTGGAAATGGGTTAATTCTAGATGTAAGAGCTAGCTAGCAATATGCTTAAGTGATTGGTCAAACAGTGCTTTAAATAATATAGTTTCTGTTTGATTATTTCAGGGCTGAGCAGCCGGGAACCAACAAGCAGCTTCCCTACTACAGCATGGCAAATACTTTAGGGCAGAATTGGCTCCCCAGCCCAAGCTGTCACCTTCATATCAGAACACTCTAGAACTGTATGAACACTATGTCTGAAGAACAGACTCTGAGTCCAAAATGTCTTTCAAGACTTGAGATTCTGTATGGGATTGCTCATCCCTCCTACCCCCCAAAAAATGCTCCCTTTTGTAAAGCCAACATCACTTTGTATTTGAATCATTTAGGATTTAATTATATGCTGTCTCATAAAACGCTCTTGTATTATTGGTATCATCCCTGTTTTAAAGTCCTTGAGTACAAACCATGCAATCATTGGCTTTTTTCATTCCCCTTTAACACACATCTAGGCATCTAAAAAGCATTGACTATATTCTTAAAATAACTAATTAATTTCCCAACTACATGTTTGGGTCCTAAAATTATCTTAGGCAAACTCCCTTCACACATTCAGTGCTCCCTGAAATAATCCATGATTCAAGTCAGCTTGGTCACTTCACCATAATAATTCCTATGGTTTATTTTTCCTGAAACTGTATGTGAAATATCCTTGTTTACTAAGGTATTCTGTTTAAAAAATAAAGGCCGAATGAAAAAAATCTTCTTTACTCTTTTAGTTATTTATTCCACAAGCATGCATATAAATGAACAACCGTGTTCTCTACAGCCAGGAGCCAAATAAGTGATTGGAAATAGAGAGCCTGCTACGCAAAAGGACCCAAGTGCACTCTAACACTATAAGCAGACATATAAACACATGGCATGTAAGATGTGAGACTATAATTATCAAATATTTATGTTTGTGAGAAATCACATTTGCAAGAAGATCAGATTAGATCTAACTCAAAAATAAACTTTAGGCAATAATTTTAAGCACTTAAATCTAGCATAAGACGAAGCTAAAGAAATAAAACAAGTTATTCTAATGTGATAAAATAAGTATGGTGCTGGTGTGTTAGGACAGGGTCTCACTATGTAGCCCAGGATGGCCCTCAGTGGCCTATGCAAAAGTGACTTCCTCAAACACTTAATCCTCATGCGCCAGCCTCCTGAGTGCCAGACACAAGCATCCCTGATGAAGCAGGCTTTGACAGCACATGTTAGGGTACAAATAACAGACTCCACAAAGGAAGGAACGTAAATCTGAGGGCCAGGAAGAGAAGGGCATGTGAGGGACAGCTAGCTTGAAGCCTCAGGTGGAAGCTGGCTGTGGAGATAGCCAAACACAGTGGTGGAAACTGTTCAAGCTGAGTGCCAGAAGGTTCCATGCCAGAGCATAAAGGGCCATGGAAAGTACAGCAAGAATTTAGGCATTTTACCCCATGTGAAGTTGCCATGGAATCCAAAAAGGAAGTCCTATGGGACAAGGCAAGAGGCGGGCTGGATGGGGGTTTTCATTTTTCAACAAGGAAATGCTGTAGAAAATGAACCTAAACAAGGAGGGAAGGGGGAACCCTCAGGAAGCAAACAGACAAGACTTAAAGAAGGCAATGGAATTAGGGACAGGAGATAAAGAAGCATTTTGTTACCTGAAGACTGAATGGACAGGAGGCCTAGCAAAAAGGGGGAGCCCTAGCACAGCTCCAAACTTCTGGTGTAACGAGGAGGAAGAGGGTCATAAAGAATAACAGATAGAGAAGAAGCAACAGCGTGCTACCTTTTACACACCTGGGTCAGAGCTTCCTAATATCTGGCTCAACCAAGATACTAGTCCACCAGATTTCTTGAGGGTATCTACTCG
>LOJH01000649.1:0-15838 GCA_001685095.1 Ellobius talpinus | reverse complement strand
TCCAGGGTCAGCATGGGGAAATGCCCACCTCTGCTCCTCCAGGGTCAGCATGGGCAAATGCCCACCTCTGCTCCTCCAGGGTCAGCATGGGAAAATGCCCACCTCTGCTCCTCCAGGGTCAACATGGGGAAATGACCACCATCGCTCCTCCAGGGTAAGCATGGGGAAATGTCCACCTCTGATCCTCCAGAGTCAGCATGGGGAAATGCCCACCTCTGCTCCTCCAGAGTCAGCATGGGGAAATGCCCACCATTGCTACTCCATGGTCAACATGGGGAAATGCCCACCATTGCTCCTCCATGGTCAACATGGGGAAATGCCCACCACTGTTCCTCGAGGACCAGCATGGGGAAATGTGATCGTAACACCTCCTAAACCAAGGCTTCACAGACCACAACTCAGTTAACAGAGCATTGCCATCCAGTCACATGCTCCATCTATAAGACTTCTCCATACTCTGCAGGTTTCTGCTCAACAATGTAAAGGGTTCTCTGTTCTCATCCAGCCTCCCAGACAACCCCTTAGATCCATATACAGAACAACAAGGCATGTTGGTGATGAAGCCAGGTGTAATCAAACTGAAAGCAATGCCCTTATGTTCTAAGGCCAAAGCAATTAGGAAAGCCACCAGCAGCAACATCTGTGGGTCCTGAGAGTACCCACAAGTCTCTTCAAGAATTGCACATGTCTCTCTCCACTCCTTCAACCACATGGAGCCATACTGGTTGTCCTTGTGCACCAGAAATCTAGATAATGACACAAATACCACTTTGGTACCGTACCCCAACTTTCAGCTGACTGTCTGAGATCTAAGGCCCTTGAGGCGAAAGAATGGAGCTTGGCAGAGCTCAACCTCCACTAAGAGAAACAGGGGAAGCCAGGAACCAGACTCATGTGCAGTACAACCACTGCGTGCCAGCCAGGTAGATTTTAAAAGCACAGTTGTGGGTGTGTGGGATGAAGGACAGGGAAGGGAAAGGCGGACAACTCATTACAGGCTCCGGGCTGATGGAGTGATATCATCATTGCAACTGCTGTTTGCTCACACGAATGCTACTTAAAACTGTCTGAAGTCAGCACTGATTACGCCAGTGTAGAAAGAAATGCCCGCAGTCCCAGGAAGCTCAGTTTAGGTCACAACCCCTGACTCACTAAGGTGAGTCGTTAATGAATTGGACACATTTGCACTTGAAATGCACCACAAAAATGTTTGTTTTCCAGTTTACTTTTAAAATAGTTTGTTAGTTGTGGAAATTTTTTTTTGTTTAATCAGTTACACTGTCAAGAATTCCTGACTTCATGCTTAAATATACATGACTGTTAAGTCATTTCCACATATTCCTTAAATAATAACAAACAATTCATTATCAGGCAGAAATAACTAAACAGATTTTTAGCTGCATAATTTTATAATGATATATATGGAAGGCTAATTGTGTCCTAGGAATACAAACCAAGTGTTAAGGTTAGTTTTATTTACATAATTGCAAAACATGCCAGTTATTTCCTTCCATTTTTTCAGCCCTTCCTTTTTGTACCATTGCTGACTTCCACTAGAAATCTGCATTCACTGTTCTATGACTGATCCCAGGTGTCAAAAGCAGATATTGGATTCCAGAGAAAAATCTCTGAAGCAATCATTTTCTGGCCTCATTTTCAATGCAGGGGTAGCCCACGGGGGTGTTTTAAACATGTGGACTGACTGCTATGACCACCGCAGCCCAACCTTCATCTCTTCAACTTTACTCCACAGTTCCCTAGAAGTCGTGGCCTTTCCTTTGTATTCTGTTGTCCATATACTGTGAGCACTGATTTATGGGAGACAGAGAGAGAGGGGGAGGGGGATAATTCTAAGTCACATTTCTCAGCAGTCAAATCTGACAGCTGCCTTGAACCAGTATTTACTGACTCCATCCTCTGTCCTGAAGCAGCTGCCATTGCTGTAGCTTCAATAATTGTTCCTAGTTTATATCACCATGGGAGAAAACTGCCACCACATCCCGAGGGCATTCCTCAGGGTGTCTAGAGATGGCTTTTATAACCTAAGTCTCTCCAGGACTAATAACTCCATCCTGTTTTAAGTTCCTTTGGGAAGCAAAGGTTAGCTATTTTTAAAGGGAAATCTTGTTTTAAATAAGGGCCTTTTTAAGGTTACGGGTACCCTTAGCCCCAAGGACCATGAGTAAAAATTTCCTGCCTGGGTATCAAAACCTTCTACAAGGTAGCAATCCCGTTCCCTTTCCTACCTCCTCCCACGCTGTGTATAAAGGGCAGTGCTGCTCCCTGCAACCCATAATTACTTCTCCTTTCAATGACAGCATTCCCACTTATCCTCTGCTCCAGCAAAGAAACTTACTTGGCCCCTTCTGGCCAGCAAAACCCCACTCACTCTTAAGAGCATGACGTAAATGTCCTCTGGGTAGCCCATCCCCGCCCCCCCAGCTTCCCTGAGTGCAGCAGGTACCAAGTTTCTTCTCACCAGATCGGCCTGATTCAGTCAGTCACAGCAGGCTCAAGGAGGTCTTCTACACTGACTCGTATAAACATAACTGCAGCTAATGTTCATAACTCCAGGCCTCTCCTAAACCTCCCCAACCCTCGTGGTCACCTGGCACTCTGTAGCCCATTGGGATTGTGGAGAGGAAATCACCGAATGGATGGACTGATCTAGCTGATAGTTCTGAATTTTATACGTTGCAGCTTCTCTGTAAAAGTCACTCATAATTAGACCATGCATTCACTTATTTAGAGACAGTCATGACGAGTGAATTTTTAATTCTTTATGCTGCCATGGAGACTAGCTCACAAGCTGCTCTTGCTAGAGCTTCTGGTCTGTTCCTGGTCATATGCTGTCCTGGAATCGCATTACTCACAACTAAACTCGAGTACATCAGAATGTTGAATGCATGGGAAACTCAAAACCAAAAAAAAAATCCACTGATGCTCTCAAAAACTTGAGGTTAATGGCCACGAGTTGCAATTTGGATTCATCATTTCCCAGGAAATCTTATTTTTAGAAAATAATGACAGGTACGCACCTGGCTTGCCCTACATGCACCATATAATTTATGGTTGGTTCATTTACTTGGCAGTGTTTACCAGCATTTATACAAGGAAGTGGCATACACTGTGAAAACACAGTCTTTACTAATACAGTGTTGGAATTCTATCTCAGACTATGCCATTCTGAACAAAATTTATAGACCATCTCTTCCAGGAGTGCATCAATAAAGCAAACACCACCATGTTGCATATTTAAGTTGATTTTCCAATATAGATAACATTTTGATCAGTAAGTTGAAGGTGACAGAAAATGGTAATGACCCCAAGCTCCTTTCTCCTGAATTAAACTGGTCCTAAAATGTATTTTTAAACTCTTACATGAGGGGAAAGAGAAGGCAAAAGTTGATTTAGAGATGAATGGGTGGACATTTCAAAACTAAAGTCAACCGAAAACACTGCTAAACACAGTAAGAAAATTCAAGAGCTCACAGACACTGAGGAGATCTCAGCAGTAGGGATGCTATTCATCAACTGAGAGCTATACACTAACGTCTTTAAAATCTTACCCAGTTTAAAAACCAGACCAGTGGAACAGGCAATTTGCCCAAAGATACACAGTATGCTGTGCTTTCTTATGTACCAATATTTTTAAAAGGAAATATAACTGAATAAGAGGAATCATCAGTGTCTCTCAGTCCTCTTCAGAGAAGTAGGAAATGGCAATTAATACGGAGAACATCCCTGGGCAGACTTCAGACTACAGGGAACTGTGGAGTGCCCAACCCTAAATGGGATGTGTATATATTATATCCATCCTTCCAAGACTCAGGGATCTTCTAGGAGACAGGGTAGAAAGGCTAGAGAGCCAGGAATCCTGGGTAAATCCAAGAAAATGGTATTTTCTGAATACATCTGGGCTGCCTATATGAACTCACAGTGACTGTGACAGCAACCACAAGACCCCATACAAACTCACAGCAACCACGATAGCATCCACAAGACCCCGTACCACAAGCCAAACAAATCTGCAGCAGGAGAAGTGGGAAGGAAGTCCCAGCACTGGCTGAGAAACTGCTGGCATCTGGTGATGTCTGAGTAAAAGACAGTCACTTTGTAGATTGCTCACACTCTGGGCAGGCCCCCACTCCTCAGGGCACTGCCACAGAAAAGAGAATCAGAGGGCTGTAGGAGGAAGAGCAAGACCCAAAGTTGGGCGGGGAGGGCAATCAGGTGGAAAGGGGAAATCTTGCAGGAGTGAAGATGGAGGAGTAAATATGATCAAAATATGGCATAAAAATTCAAAATACTATTTTAAAAATAAGAAAAAAACATAAATACCAGGTAGTAAGTATTAGTAAGAAATCTACATGATAAAAAACAAAATTGAAAATAAAAAAGAAAACAAATTATTAAGTGATTTAAATTAAAAAAAGTAAGGGAACTATCAGAAGAAAACATGGCTGAATATTTTTCTCATCTCCGTACGGGAAAAAAACTTCTATTATATAAACCAAACCCCAGAAACCATAAGATTCAAAGATTAGATAAATGTGAAAAAAGAATGTGTATATAAAACATATATATGTGAAATAACTGTGATAAAATGGCAAAGAATTGCATGTTATATACATGTATATAACAAAGATTACTGTCCCTGCCAATACAAGCTCTCAAGAGAAGAAAATCGCTTTCTCAGCACAATAATTGGCAAAAGATAAAAACAGACTACACACACAAATGACAAAAGATTTGCCTGCTCTTGTAGTTCAGCCTCATTATAAATTAATTAGAAACAAAAGTTACAATACACAAGCAAATCAAGTTTAACATAGAGAATGTTTAATTAAGGCTACTCAGATTTAAGAAATACATAAAGTATTTTAGTACAATAAAAGGTCAATCAGAAAATAATCACAGTATCTAGAGTAGCAATCATTCCACAGGAGGACGCTCACCAGCAGAAAATCTGCTTTCGAGAGGATAAGCATCTCAGAGCATCACTAGAAAAGATGGAGCGACTCTACGGTCAAGTAATTTTGAAATGACAAGTTGAGAAAGTTTCTCTGAAACTTTACTCTAAAAATGTAGACAATATAACAAAACACTTTAAAAAGTATAGACAAGTTGTGTATGTACATGTGTCTATAACTATAATTGGAATTTGAAAGCAAACATGCATTGTGCAATGGATGGATGGATGCGTGAGTGGGTGGCTGGGTGGATGGATGGATGGGTGGATGGGAGCATGGATAGAGGAGAGGTGGATGGGTGGATAGGTGGGTGAGTAGGTGGGTGGATGGATGGATGGATAGGTAGAAGAGTAGATGAAGGATGGGTGGGTAGGTGGGTGAGAAAGTGGTGGATGGATAGGTAAGTTAAGTACCAAGGAACCATCAATATGGTGTTTTATTTAGTTTTAATTACATGCCTAAATTCTTTGATCCCTCCCTTCGCAAAGCCAATCCCAACCCTCTCCTTTTCTGTGTCCAGAAAACTATAAGCTTTGTTATTTACATGTGGGTTGAGGCCTGAAAGGTGAAGACAGACTAGAAAAGTCACGGGAAACAGTTAATACTTCCTAAACATATTTTTCTGTCTCTTTATTTATTTTTACTTTTGTAAGTATTTTACTGTTACTAACATTCAAAAATAAAAATTAACAAAAAGGCTAAGGAAGAAGAACGAAGCTGAAGCAAAGACAGCTGTATTTTAAATGAACCATACAGCCACTCCGCACAGAAAGGAATACAGGCAACAGTGCTTGCAGGTGCCTGGTCGGTGGACTGGGTGACTGCCTGTGGTAGTAACACACCTTAGGATGCACACAAGTCCCAAAGCACCATGATACAGCGTCAACTACACACAGCAGAAGAATATTACCAGCAAATCTGGCACGTCTGTGAGCACAATGCTTGGTTACAGCGCGTTCTTGAGGGAAAGGGGCAGAGATTTTAAACAACTGTAAACCATTTTATTAGTTTGATTTTGTAGTAGTGTAGCACACAATTCTGAAACTGCTTCAGATATACCACCGATATTAGTAAATGCGTAAATACCATGATGTCATTCAGAGCTGGAGTTCTCACCCTAGCCAAATAAAAACAAAATCACTATAGGGAGGTTTTATATGAATTCAATAATTCTAAAGTATGTGTGTGCATATGCACCTATATACAGAAAGCCCTAAGAAAGAATGCATATATGAATGCATGTGTACACAGGCATGGCTACATTTTCTAGCCCTCTCTGCTCACACCTAGAAATCAGATTCTGTGATAATGATGAGCACAGCTTCTCCTAATCTCTCTCCCCCTCAAAGGAATTGGTGCTTCTTGGGGAAATGCTGAAGTCAAAACATAATATGTGAGCCTGTAACCTCTAGTTTGCTGTGAAATGGGAAAATGCTTAAATAAGATTTTGGGGCATATAACAAAGACGTGTGGCCAGCCTTAAGTGGTGCCTATTGCCATTCAGACTGCTGGAAGTGCCAGGATTATTTTAAATGAATTACAACCCTGGAGGAAGTGGTAGCGTCCAAGTTCACAGCAATAGTAAATGGACAAAGATGACAGGACAAAAGGAAGGCGGCTGCTTACTCCAGGAAGCCTGTATCATACGAGGGTAAACCTCATCGCCTTTAACCACCTGAGTAAATAATCAGTGAATGCTAGCTGTAGGTCTGGGGAAAATACGTTCATGGGGACCAATGCATCTGTAGTGAATGAATCTCCCCACATACGGCCTACAGACACTAACAAATGGTCACTCGGCACCAAGTCTGAGGTGCGTATGAGTATCATGTGCTGCAGGGGCAGAAGCCCAAGAGCATGTCAGTGACGCCATTCTACTGGAAATGCATAAATAAATCTAAATAGGATGAAGCAGTACACAAACATGGCATAGGGCAGCAGTCTATTAAAAACAAAAAATACCTCCACCTAGAAATGCCAATGTCTTAAATATAGAAGTTGAACAACTGCATTAGAACAAAGGAGCCAAAACTACCTAGCCAAGTAAATACAATATATGATTCTAGGCTTGGGTCTTCCCTGGGGTGAAACAATGCCATGCAACACTATTCGTTAGGTGAGATGACAAAGTTAGAAAATAAGCCATATATTAGAGCAAAAGTATTGAATCAGTGTTAATTATACTGAAATTAGCAATGTAAGAGATCACATAGACTATCTCATATACAGTTAACTCTCAAGTCTAAGGCTGTGTATAAATGTGTGTGCCTGTGTACACACACACACACACACATACACACACACACACACACACACTGCATAGACAGGTCAATGATGATGATGATAGACAGGTAGGCAGATAGATGGAGGAATGAAAGAGGAGGAGGGAAAATGAGAGAGAACAGAAAAAACAATGGAAGGGGATACTTTAATGGTCTTTGTAAAATTTTACACAAGTTGAAATAACTTACGAAAAAAGTTTTTAAACACTTAAGATTTTTTTCAGGAAAACTAATCTTTTACAAATACAAACCAAAAAAAGAAAGGAGGGAGGGAGGGAGAAAGAATAGGAGCAGAGCCAGGTGGTGGTGGTACATGCCTTTAATCTCAGAATCTGCGAGGCAGAGGCAGGTGATCTCTGAGTTTGAGACCAGTCTGGTCTAGAGAACAAGTTCCAGGACTATACAAAGAAACCTTGAAACCCTGTATCAAAAAACACAAACAAAACAAAAATTCATATATTTACCCTGAAGACTTGTCTACATTATTATCATTTTCTAATTTTTTTTGGCTAGATAGAGAAATGTAAACTTTGCCTCCTAGGCTTCTAACTAAATGATTAGAAATGACACATGGATGGGACAAATATAAAGTCAGGAGAACACAGATCACAGGCAAACTAGTACAGGCATAAAGTTATAAGACACCACAATACAGTGAATGCCAGTAGTGAGAGGACGCAACCAAAGTATCATTTAAGGTGGACATAAAAGCTAGATTATTGCAAACATCTTTTATGTTTCATTGCACATAATTCACTCAAGAATCCTTTTTTCTTTAACTTGAATAAGTTTTTTTATTCTGTCCATGAGGACCTTACAAAAAAAAACTCTTGATTTTAAGAAACTTAATATATCTTTAAAGACAATTATACAAATAATAGAATATTATAAACATAACATATCACATTTTGCCTTTATTTTTAATATTTTATTCTTTGCAAATTTTATGTATTTTGATTATATTCACCCCCAATTCTTCCCCTCTACAATTACTTCCAGAACAGATCCCCTCTCCTCCTGTGTCACTGAACAAATCCACCCTCTCCTCCCTGTCCCCCAACCTTCATGTCCTCTTTTTTTCAACCCATGGAATCCAATTGTGTTGCCCACAAACTCATGATATGGGGTCATCCACTAGAGTGTGGGCCTACCAGGAGCTATACCCTTAAAAAAGCCTCAAACCACCCCCAAGAAAGCATCAACTTCATAGCTCTTCAGTTAGGTGTGGAGGTTCATGACCCTTTCCTTCCCCTCCAGCGCCATGGCCTCTTCCTTGCTCTCCATGCTAGAATGCTGGCTGACTTGATCCCATGCAGACCTGTTCACACAATCACAGATGTCCAAGTTGATTAATGCAAAGGTCCAAAGGATGCTGGTCCACCCAAGTTCCCCCCCTGACCTTTGACTCTAGCAGACTTTCTGTGGTGGCCAGATTTTCCTGCAAACAGTCTAGGAATTTAGGCTCCTCCCACCTCCCATTTTAAACATAATTATAAACCACCACCTATAAATTCCAGTATTAAATTTCAAAAAGGATGAATGAAAGTCTGGCTAGGTGTAGTGGCTCAGGTCTGTAGTGTCCCTGGGGGCTGAGGTTGTAGGCCTGCAGTACTCAAACCCAGCCTGGACCACACATACTGAGACTACTGTACCGGGGATAAAAAACAAGTCTCTGAAGTCTGTCTTGTCTATAGTGTTGTCTCTCCTGCAACTGAGTCAAGACAAAAATAAATCTCATAACACACCTGAATCCTGTTTCTAACTCATTTATTTCCACAGAAACAATCACTTCCTTTCTTTGTGCCCTTAGATTTCATTTGTTTCTCACTCACTTATGTCTGTAAGTTACTCTTCATTGTCAAGTTGACTTGATTTAGACTCTCCTAAGAGACACACCTAATTAATGAATTAATGTGTGTCTGTGAAAATGTTCTCAGAATTAACTAAAGGGGAAAATCCCACTGCGACTATAGGTGACAGCCCCCCATGGCATATGAAGTCTCTGCCTAATACACAGGAAAATGAAGCAACCCAAGCCGCATGAAAGGTAACAATACATTCTTGTTACAGATGCAAGTGTAATGGTCATAAATCTGCCACTTGGCAGACAGGGAGACCAGCAGTTGTGCACAGGCATCCATGGTACTCTCACCACAGTCCAGGCTCCCAGAGGGAGTGGAGAGAAAGGTCTATCAGGAGCACACCTACCAACAAGCATGTACTGAAAACGTGTCTCAAACGGCTACTAAGAACTTTGTGAACTGTCTCAGATGGGCAGACCTGCACAGGGATGAAAGTGGCATTTGATCAGATTTAAAAACAACTTCAACTTACAAGTCTCCCTGTTTCCTCGTACGACCCACGTTAGCACAGGGCAGAAATGTCTGAAATGGGGTAATACACAGACAGTATTTGAAATATGTGTCCTAAATGGTCATGTTTTAATTACATTGCTTCACTTAAAAACTCAGTAGAAAGTAGTACCTTGGGTTCAATCCCCAGCACGAAAAAGAAAACCAAAAGAATGATGGAAAGTAAAGGAAAATTTAAGAGCTGGCATATGTTCTCTTGTTAAACAAACAAACAAAAAGCACCCTACATCTTCAAACCTGTATATGACAACAATACAGAGTTTGTCTCTTCACACAATCCATGAAAGATATGATTTAACTTTCCGACAGAGTTTGGAAAACACTGAACTGTATACAAAACCATGTTCTAAAACACAACGACATAAAAAACTGGGTGTGCGTTTGCCCCCACAAAGTTTCAAACCATGAGAAATGAGTTCTTTTGTCTTCTAATTTGGGATCACAATGGTGTTTAGAGTACAAAAAAAATGTAGATAAAACCATGATAAAATCAGTTCTTCTCCCCCTAAGAGCCACAGGAACTGAAGTCTGCAAACACTCCAGCAGCTGATGGGATCACGGTGCATGTGTAGTGCGTGCAAGGAGACATGGAGGGCACATTCTGCTGTAAGTTGTAAGGAGAAGGGACTACATTAAGCTACACAGTACACTCCCACTGTTGGGCCATGTCCCTGAGTGCAAGACAAATAAAAACTCATTCCATCTGACCCCAGCTTCTTCTATACTGTGGTTCTAAATTTATTATTCATGCTGTATTTTATTTCCCCAATCGATGCAGATATGGGGTTCTTCTATGCACAATTGTGTCATAGATAACAAAATTTAATTAGATTGAATATTTGGTAACCTAACCTAACATTCAAATAAACTGAGTGTTTTTAATTAAACACTGGAAACTATTTAAAATAAATTCATCTGAAGAGACTGTCGCAAAATCCAAGGAAGATATAAACTTATGCCTTCCTAATGCCATTACCCAAGGCAACATTTCATAATATTAAAACACTCCGCTGTTACACAACTTGTGATCTTCATGTCTGTCTGCTGGACTGGCTGATGTTTGTCAACTTGACACAAGCCAGAGTCATCAGAGAGGAAGGAGCCTCAGTTGACAAAATGCCTCCCTGAGATCCTGCTATAAGGCATTTTCTCAATTGGTGATCAAGGGGGAGGGCCCAGCCCCTGGTGTGTGGCGCCATCCCTAGGCAGGTGGTCCTGGATTCTGCAAGGAAGCAGATTGTGCAAATCATGGAAGCAAACCAGTAAGCAGCTCCCCTCCAAGCCTCTGCATCAGGTCCTGCCTCTAGGATCCTGCCCTGTTTTGAGTTCTTGTCCTGACTTCCTTCAGTGATGAACAGTGATGCTCAAGTGTAAATCCGATAAACCCTTTCCTCCTCAACTTGCTTTTTGTCATGGTGTTTTATCACAGCAATAGAAACCCTAACTAAAAGTGTCTGTCGAGTGTTAAGATTATAAGTATGTGCTATCACACTTGTCTTAGCTATAACACTCCTCTAAAGTAAACTGCTCTGGAGGCTGGTGTTTCAAGAGATCCCCAGGAGAAATATATGTTGAACAATTTAACAAAATCACCTTTATTCAGTGAGGATAACCGCCACTATAGGCCATTAAAGAGACAGTACACTGCCTGTCCCAACAAGTCATTAGTGTTATGAGAAAACATAAATAGAAATGTTTTGGGTCAATTATAAGAAAAAATTATTTGAAGTAATAAACTTTGAAACATTCTGTTCGACTATACAGTTCAACTTACCTTAATTCAAGTTACAATCAGTTAACAGATTTGAGCTGATCACAAATTGCCAAGCCACATTCCTGAAGAACTGCTCCCAACTCTCCTTACAACTCCTCCCAATGTAATTCCTTTTAAGACATTTACATCTCAGTGACTGTTGCTCTCCTGACCCCTTTACCTTGAATATAGAAGTCTGCCTGCCTTTCTCAAGGCACTAGGCTGTGTTTGCATTCCGAACAGACATAAAAGACAGTGCCCAGCACAAACACTAATAATGACAAATGCGTCAGGAACCAGGGAGAGCTTTGCATATACAATCCTTCATTAAATCCCACACCCATCCTGCACCTCTAAACGGATAGAAAGTCGGATTGTATGCCAAAGGCTTACAAAAACCTATCAAAGTAACAACTTACCATCAGCCTGAAGAGGGACATTAAAGAGAGAAATACGGTTTACCTTTCAGCTCGCTTCAACAATGCTGGGATTAAAATGAACAAGCATGAACATCTACACTCTAGTGGAGGAGACAGAAACCCAAAGCAATAATAATACAGGCGGTTTTATTCTTCTTTCTTCTAAAGCTTTGGGACGGGTTATTTTGTTCCTGTGCCTACCTGTGTAAGAGGGCTGCTCAATAGCCTGAGTCAAGCAAACAACCTGCACCCTTCCCCCTCTACTGGTCCCTCTTAGTGCCCACTGCGAACTTCATTTCATCATAACACTACAGTTTCACCTGATACTCTATAAACACGAACAGGATCCCTGGACAGCTGGTCAAACGCATCTACAGCACTGCTCTCCAGCAGGGAGGAACTGCAGCTTGCCTCCATGTTACCCTTATCATCAGCTAATAACTAGGCAGGAGATCCACTAATCATTTAAACTAAGCAAATGTTTACATTCGCTGAGTCACAGCCACTCTGACCCAGCTGTTGACTCTGCCCAAAAGACACCCAGGGACCAGCTGCCTGCCAGCCACACAGCTGGCACCAGTGGGCATCCTCCTAACCCATTTCCCTGGCAACCTAAAGCAATAATCCTCCCTGAAATAGGGCACTGGTGCATAACCCACAGAGACCTGACCTTCCTAATACTTGGTCCCATCCCCAACTTCCATGACACAAAGGCATAAGATTCGCAAATGTTAAGCAAATGGGAAAACACCCAATCTTAAGCACTACATGAGTTTCAGAGGACACAGGCTTGATTATCCATGCATCTATGTGCGAGCGCAGATGGTGGGCTATTAAAGAAGAGCAGCTCTCAGCAAGGCACATTATGTATTCTCTCCCATCACCTATGAAAGGCGGAGCCTCTCAGAGGTTTCCCCTTTAGTAGCTATGAAGAAGAGACCTCCATTAAGTGGCTAGGAGGTTGTACTTTCACAATAGAATTGGAATCACAATTTTTAAAACAGCACCCCACTGTCTTTAAATAAGAAACAGCTTACAACACAAGAAGACTTTGAAAATGATCACAGGACTGCGAGAGCGTGGTTTTAAAGTGTATTTGTCCAAAAGAAGACCAGTAGGATTTAGAGTGGATCTGAAATGGCCGTTACAGCCACCCAAGCTTCACCGTAAGGTTTTAGGGACTGGATAACACTGGGGTAAGGGTGGACGAATACAGGGAAGGAGCTTCGGGGTCAGCAGAAGCAGCTGAGACTGCCAGAACATGATTAAATGACAGAGTCCACATCTCATCTTGTTACAGTGGGCATTTAAGGATTTGTTATGCCAGTGGATCTAGGGAGATCTTCTGTTACTTGTTTCCTAATGAAACAGCAATGCATCAAATTTAGAAGCACATCCTAAAATATCTAAGAAACTATAAAAGAAACGATGATAAACATATACCTGAACACAGTTATCACTTCATTTCTTAAAAAATATTGGAAACTTGAAGCACATTAATAAGCAAATTTGATATGCAACTAGAGGGGATGTTTTTTAAGGATGGTAGGGCTGGTTTCCTGGATTTATGTGAGCCTTGGTACTTTTACTCAAATAACTTGACATCGCTCTAACTGACCCTCAGCTGCAAGTGGCGATGACAACCTCTTCTGGTCACTATCTCCTCACTCACTCCGCTAGCACGTGCCACCCCCTCCTACGAGCACATCAGGGCCTACGCCTTGTCTGCCCTTTCTGCAGGGCATGTGCTTCTGGCACTCCTACGTTCCCCTTAGCCTGTGGCATTTAGCTAACACCCACTTCTCAGGGATGCACTCCTGGCCCACTACCACCACCTGTCTCCTCTCATCCTTCTCTTCCTTCTTAACGACTACTAACACACTACGTAGACAGCACCATTTCAAAACCTTTCTCTTCACTAAAATGCAAAGTTGACAAAGGAATTGTGTCTGCTACTAAGCAGATCACTGCACACCCGGTGTCCCCGAGGCCCAGGTATATGGTGGGTGCTCAGTAAACATTTCCTTGTAAGTGGGCAAATCTACTGCTGTTGGTTAGGTCCGCAGTACCTTCCGGACGAGCCAGACAGCCTCCCGGGCCCTTGCCTAGCCCCTTGCTCGCCTTCTTTGCAACTCTTCTGGTTTTCTTCATCCTCCCTGTGCTTAGCTCCAGGTCTTGCAAAAATGAGCTTTCGTGATAAGCAATCTAAAATCATTCATGAAGGTAAGTAGGGTTTAAGGAAATCGATGAGGGAACTCGAGGTCAGGGGAGCCACAGGAAAGTCGACCATTTTCGTTTTGTGTGTTTTTACAATCTTTGGATCATATCACTGTAAGATCTTTATATAAGACATTTCTAGAAAGAAGGCTGACATTTAATCAATATAGGAAATAGGTGACCATTTTTATAGCTGTTTGCTTTGTAGAAAAAGAGAATAAATTGCACAGGTGCATTAAATTGATTCTATTTGTGAACAAAATTCATGAAAGTGCTGTTTAAAGCAATACATACTTATTAAACTGCTTAACACAGATACAGTTGGTTGGTTATCTGGCAGAATTCAGTCCCTCCTCGCAGCTTCATAATACCCCAAATTAACTGCTGGGACTTTGCTAGGAACTGTCAAATCTCTATTTTAACACCAACAAAAAGAAAGTTTTGCATGGTCTATGCCAGCATTCACTGAGGAAGGCAAAGCATTATCTTCAGAACTCTAAAGCAAAACATTTAAATAGAAGATAGTCAGGTTTGGAAAGGACGAATCAAAGGGCCACACTTGGTATGCAAACATGATAGTTACACAGTTACAATGAATAAAGCAACAGTTGGGCATGAGAATACATCCACTGAGAAATGGGGGATGATGCCTTAAGGAAAACAATCCCTATCTATCTGAAAATAGTCAGTGTACAGGAAAAGCCAGACCCACAGGACTCTGAGCACTTTAAAAGCCATACCCTAGACTGTCCCTGAGCTAACCAGACAGGTTATGGGTTAGCCTCCTCCTCAGCCATGGCCACATTACGAGAAAGGATCATAATCAACAAACGCTCCCAAAGGACACCACTAGGGCAAGCATTATCTAAACCTTCTGGGTTATATATCGCCACATCTCAAATGGAGAGGGCTCAGCTCCACCTTCAGGCATAAAAGGAGAAGAGGACCTTTTGGTGGCCTGTCCAGCACAGCAGAGCCAGGAGAGGACTGAGAGTGTCCAGCATGCAGGCTGGAAGAGGCTGTGCGTTCTGCAGAAGAGCAAGCATGGAGCTGTTGTCTCTACTCGCCATTTTTAAAGTTGCCTAGAAGAAATAGTTTTTGGAAAAGATACTTGCACAAACCATAATTATGCATTTTATGATTATTTTATCCTTCTGGGAAGAAAATCCTCCCTAAATGTCTGAATGCAAAAGTCTAAAACAGGTTTTACCTTCCCATTTTCAAGTGTGATCATGGGTGCAAATTAAGCTACTGAGTTCCTCTATGGCTCGCTCCACTCCTGACCTAGAACATGGCTACACCTGCAGAAAGTCTCTCTTCACATTCTCTAGTGGACTGGCCTTTCCGGAGAGGCCATCTCTAATGGCCAAAGGTCCCTCTCAAGCTCTGGCTATCTTCTCTCTGCACTGATAAGACAGACAGAGGATCTACCAAGTGACCCCTGTTACCTCCCTCACCCCACAAGACATTCCACACTACAGACTCCTCGCCCAACTCTACCCTAACTGACCCATCCTTCCATTAGTCATAAATGACTTTGTTCCAGATCTTGTGTTATATTTTTCTGCTGAAAACAACTATAATTTTTAAACTTTGGACACAGACTTTCCATAAAAGTTCATGCGGAACTTTTGTGTGATTTGATATCATCTGCATTATGCACAACAAGGCTATCTGAAGATGGAGCTAGGGTCCAAGAGAATCAGCTAAGATGAATGTCTAGATGTCAAATGCTCCCATGACAATGCAGTCACCTCAATGCCATCAGTACTGAATGATGGAGGAGGGTCATCTGTCTATGTGTTACTTTCATTGGTTAATA
>LOJH01000648.1:17919-58428 GCA_001685095.1 Ellobius talpinus | reverse complement strand
TGGAAGAGCAGGCAATGCTCTTAACCTCTGAGCCATCTCTCCAGCCCCTTAGTAGTATTTCTTAACTTTAAGTGACTTCAGGAGTCTGTCTGATAGAGCATGCTGTCATACTTTTTTTTTTAAAGCAAATAAGAGTAACTTCCTGAATCTCAGATTCTAATTCTAATGCGCACATTGTTACAGAGCTGAGGAATGCTATTTGAAGGAGTGTCTACTTCAGGAGTGGCCTGTTCCTTTAGAAAACTGGGTTTGGAGTCGGCAAATGGCTCAGTTGGTAAAGGACTTGCTTTGTAAACATAAAGACCTGAGTTCAGCTCCCCAGCACCCATGTAAAAAGCCTAGTATGACACCACGTGTGTTAAAATTCTAGGACTTAGAACGTAAGGACAGGAAACTACTGAGGCTTAACAGCTGGCTAGTCTTGTGGAATTGATGAGCTCCAGCTTCAGTGAGAGATCCTGTCTCAAAAATAATAAATAAGCCGGGCGGTGGTGGCGCACGTAAATAAATAAATAAATAAATAAATGGTTGCGAGTGACTGAGAAAGACACCTAATGTCAACTGCTATCTTCCACATACAAATACAGACATGTGTGCACATATCAGCATGAACTCTTACATATGTATATGCTATGTGTGCATAAACACCCACACCCACACACACAGAAGAACACAACTTGAATTTGGGGCTTACTTTTCAGTGTTGACCCTAGGTCTGGAGGGTCACAATAGACTTGTCAAGCCTGCTTCTGCTACTAATAGTCTGAATATAAGGTCTGGGCTTATGTGAGCACTTAGATTTGGGGGTTAAGAAAAGGAAAGGGCAGGTTATGCTCTTGTTAGCCTGTGTCCTGATACAGACATTGTCTGGATCAGGTATGATGTGCTCACATAGTGGCTCTGAGACTCTAGGCTCATGGCCAGTGAGAAACAGATCTCACCAGCACGGCAGGGCAGACCTCAGCAAGAGCCTGGGCTCCTGCAAGATCTGAGGGAGTGGGCCATGGCTCTTTCCTGGCAAAGCAGGCTAGAAACTGGTGAACCCTCAGCTGCCTTGCACGTTGCTCTAGTGTCCCCTCCAGCTCTGAAATGAAAATGCTGCTTAGGAAGTGGGAGCTTTGTGAAGGCCAGCAAGGACCGTGTATGGGAGGTACTGCCTCCAGCCTGTGTCTCCACTCCCGTGACCATGGCCTGGGAGGACTAAAGGGGCTCTGTGACAGTTTCTTCAGGTTGCAGTAGGCATGTAACTGTGGGTGGTGGCCGACCACACTTCTGGGATATTGGGTAACTTCTCCGTTGGATTGGAAAGAAAGGGAAGGAAGATAGGCAGTGGTCACATTTCCTGAGAGAAGGAAGACACACTGTAAACTGGCCCAGATCCAAAGCTTCAAAAAACCCAGAACGCTTAGAAACCCTCTGCAGTTGTCAGGGAGAAGCCTGCGACATTTAGCAAGGTGATTCTTCTACATATAGCAGCTGGAAACTTTTCCGATGTCATAATAAAACTAAACTTCAAAACAAAAACCTGTCCTAAACACTCTCCACAGAAGCGCAACTAGTTTGGTTTTGTTGTTGTTTTGTTGTTGCCTATGAATTTCTTAGACCTGGTCTTGATGTGTAGCTCAGCACCAAGCTGGCCTGGTACTCACTATGTAGCCTATGATGACCCTGAATTGCTGACCTTCCTGCCTCAGCTCTCCAAGTACTGTGGTTGCATGTATGCCCTCTGGTTTCACTATTTTTGTTGTTAGTTTAAGCAAGGAGCGGACTATAGCATGAATATCCAGAACCAGATCTCATGTAAGCCACTCAAAGAGCACTTCCTCCAAGAGGAAGATGATTTTCCAGATCATTCCTCTGCTTCCTCTATACCCCTCAGGGCTGTAGTTGGAACATCTGACACTTCTCCTCACCCCTTTCAATGTCGTAGGAAGATGGAGTGAAAAAAAGATTCCAAATCTGTGCAGGTCTACAGACTACCATGGGGAGCATGCGAGCACGTGTGTGTGTGTGTGTGTGCGCACACACACACGCATACTCACACAACACATGCACGCACACATGCATGCACACGTGCACCAGACATACTTTTTGTCCTCCCTGTGAGGTGGGAGAGGGCAGCACCAGTGCCTCCATAGCCTCTGAGAGGACCCAAGGGCCAAGGTTCCTCTACAGCATCTGGACTTACACAGAATCAAGACCCCTAGTTTCAACTTCAGACTCCATGAAGCTACAGGAACTAGAGGGCCCTGCTCTGCTCCAGACATCATTTCTGGCACCAACAAAAACTTAGGGCTAGACTTCATGGGTCTCCTCACCATGGATCGGAAGACTCTCTGTTTCAGAAATCTTTCCCCACCAAACTGTAGCACCTCATGCAATACTATTATAATGAGACACTTGCTCATCTCAAGAGGGATGTCAGCAAGGCTAGCTCCCAGAACACTGGGCCCATCATGGGCCTTTCTTTCCTCTTTTCTGCATTCTCATCAATCTTTACCACCTAGGTTCTCAGTCCCTCCAGGTCCCTGTGTCTAAGCTGTCAGAATTTTAGAGCTCAGCCTTTCAAACTGTGTGGAAGGGGTTTTCCAGGTCTATTAGTGACTGGTTTGTTCATGCCATTCCCCCTTCACAACCTCCCCAACACTTACAAACACATGCTTTCACACGAACCAGATGGGAGCTGGGATCTGTGGTCAGATAAACTTGGATAAATCTGAGATAAACAGTTAACCACTGTTAACTCAACACAGTTCTTGTCTCAAAAGGAATGAGAAATGGTTTGTCCTGGAGCCAAATCTGAGTGGCATTACTCATGAATTCAGATTGCCTGGAATACAAATTCAGATTGCCTCCAATACCCCATTCCAACGTAAATGATTTCCTGGGGGTGTTTATAGTGATAGAAAGCAAAAGGTGATTCATCAAGGCATTGTGAAAATTCATTGGTGGGGACATCAGATAGGTGGGTGGGTTGCGGGAAAGCAGGAAAATTCATGGTATAGGTCTCAGATGTGGTCTGGTGACGTTCTCAGCTTCTGGCTTGCTGGAAGCTAGCACTTCGTTAATGCATCCCAAGATTTCATGTGACAGTCCCACGAAGACTTTGGGTCAAACAGAGGGTAGACAATGGGTGGCAATTAAGGAGGCTAAAAATAGCACAAGACAATTTGGCTCTGAATTTGCAACATTTCAGTTGCCCACAGTCAAAAGCTGTGATCTGTCCTTAGCCTTGTAGAATCTTTTATATAGGTGCTTGGGGACAGGTGCTGTTTTTTTTTTTTTTAGGGGAACTTCAGTTCACACAGCTCTCTCTTCCCCGAAACTTCTCAGAGCCTTTACTATATTTGAAGTGCCTTGGGGGTGCCTCAGGGGTGAACATAGGACACGGTTGTTTTTCTTGGGGTTCTCCTAACACACACACACACACACACACACACACACACACACACACACACACNNNACACACACACACACACACACACACACACACACACACACACACACACCTGCAAAATAACTCGTTAGCTCTGATCCCTGTCTTTCCTGAAAACGCTGGGACACAGGTGGTGCAGAATCAGGCAGGCCACTAGATGGGGCCATTTCTCCATAGCAAGTGGGCTGTTCGCCGCACCTCAAAGCCAACAACCTTGGAGGCAGTGCCGCCTGAGGCATAACATTCCTGAGCAAGGCTAGGTTCTTCGGAAGATCTCTCTTGCCTGAGCAACACTGATCTAACACAAGTTCGGCATTTGGATGTTTTATGCCGATCTTAGCACATTCGTATATTGCTAGAGCTGATTTGGGTGATTAAACAAATCTTTTTGTTTATTTGTGTCATTGTGGAAGAAAACTGCTTCAGTAGATGTAAACCCCACTTTTTAAAGACCATTCACAAACACTTGTTATTAAAACATGCAAATCATGCATATTGCTGGGAATTTGTTTTTATAGGATGGTACATCATTAAACACTGGAAAAATGGGAGTGTCTGAGGTACACTGATCTTTAGTTAGTTGCAGGCCTAGTAGGATAGATAAATAAATAAAGGTTTTATTTGTTTCTATATATTGTAGCTACTAAATTAGGTTGTATAGACCATATCCAAAGTGCTTGGGATCAAAAACATTTCCAATTAGAGACTTTTTTAGTGTTTGGAATACTTACATATACATGAAGAGATATCTTGACAATGGCATTCAAATCTAAATATGAGGTTTATTTGTGTTTCTGATAAGTACCTTTCCTGTAGAACCCAGAAGCAATCTTCTGCAGCATTTTTAGCATGCCCACCTTTTGAATGAGACCCATGCCACGACGTTGAGTGTGGGATTTTCCAGGTGTCAACATTCAAAAAGCTTCAGAGTTTATAGGGATTGAATTGCTCAGCCTGTACACCAAAGAATTATGGACCAAGTAAATTGCCCTAGAAGGGTATATTCTGCCCTGATGGTTGACCAGTTGACCAGTCTGCTTGTTCCCTGGCCCTGAGGTATACCCAGAAGCAATGCTGCCCACTAGCCTTCTGGATGTTGAGATGGTGGGACTATAGCACCCTCACGGTCCTCTCTGTCTAACTGCATATGAGTGTGTTTGTCAAAGAGAATTGGTCTTTCGACTCTTTTTCAAAAACTCTAAATATCTCAAGTGGGAGATTCTCTTGGGTGGTGGGGTGAAACTTGCTCTTGGAACACTACTCTTCGTTGGCAGTTTTGGCACCACCTGATGGCATGTGCTGTAGCACATAGGTGTGAGGGAATGCCACATTTTCATTAATACACGAGTCAGGCCATTGCCACAAAAGAAAGAACACAGGAAAGGCCAGGTCTAAAGGTTAGGTTAAAATATAAACTTGTTTATAATAAAACTTAAACCACGAAGGTTGGGAAACAGGCTTGATGGTCACTTCTAGAGCTGGTGTTTTTGAATGGAACAGCTTTTTACCTGCACACCTAGATGCATTGACTAAATTGAGGGCATTGTCCTGGTATATAATGGTGTGGTTTCTGGAGAATGCCTGGCCCTTCATTAATCACGAGAAAGCTTGGTCACAGGCTCCTGCAAAGGCCAGTGGGTGAATGTATGGCTGGTCAGCTTACTGTTGTTCCTTGATTACATGCAGCCTGGAACTAGAGAACAGCAACAACAATTTTTCCAGGGGTAGTAGGAAGGTGGGTTGACGGTGGAGCCTTTGGAGCTTATGATAAATGTATCTTTAGTTCTCTGCAACCCTCAATTGCAATAAGCTCAGCAGGATGGGGCGGGGGAGGGAGGGGAACAGCACTAATCATGCCATGCCCTGAAGAAACTTCCAGGAGCTCTTAGAGCAGCCTAGCCTCCATTCTGTCCACAAAAGGGCTTTGTGAAGCGGGCAGATCTGGTTCCCAGTGATCCCTGTAGAGTGCAATGTCTCTGAGTGCTGACTCTCCCTTTCTTTTGCACGCTGGCACCTGGCAGAGTGTGGGAACTACTTCCTCAATAGTAAGTACAGTAAGTCCTGGAAGAGACTGAACCGCCTGGGCCCCTGCCAGAGTCTGCCAGCTTGGGCCAGGCCAAGAGCTCAGCACAGCCAACTGCCAGCAGAAGGGAGATGGGGTGGGCATCAGACACACCAGCCAAGCTACCAGGGATGTGCCTTCCAGAGTGGACTCCCAAGCTGGCTTTCTCCTAGTTTCTTTGAGGGTGCTAAACTGGGGGGTTTAGCTGGCAGCCAGCCGGACTTAGCTTCCACAGATAGGCACCTTCTGAGGCTCTGTTTGCAGAGCTGACTTGTGACAAACACATCATAACCATTTGAAGGAGCCCAAAGGGAAGGATGGCTGTTGGACATAGGCCCACAAATGGGGCCAACAACAGCAATGATAGGGCCGCTGTGCCTCTCACCCTGGGGTAAGCAGAGCCCACTGGGGCCTTCTTGGTTATGTTTAGGCCAGGGCCAGACTCCTATGTCAGTCAGCTGGGCCCTGGTACAATGCCAGTCAGCTGGGTGCTTTCCTTCTACTTCCTTTTCAGCACACAGTTTTGGAAATAAGGGTCTGGTCCCTCTACCAAGAGCTCCCTGCCCCTCCTCTTCTTCCTCCTCTTCCCCTTCCTCCACATTGTACTCTCCCTTCACCCCATCACCTCTGCTCCCCTTTTTGCTTCCCTTCTTTAGCTTTCGCAGTTCCTGTGCCCCCTCTTTCCTGTCCCAGAGGCTGTCTATCCAATAACCTTTCTCTCTCATTCTCTTTTCTATGTTTAAAAGTCAAATTTAAACTCCCCCCATTGTCCACAGGATCAAATGATACATTTTCTTCCCTGGGTTTGGAGTCCTTACTCCACGTCTTCTTCATATCAACCACATGTCTTCTTGAAACTGTCATTGTTTCATCGGCTTTTTGTTGTTGTTGTTCTGGTTTTGTTTTGTTTTTTTTGAATTTGAGATTCGTTCTACCCTGGTTTCGTTAAGCTGTTACCTCTGTATCCTTCCAAAGAGGAAGAAGGTGGCATTTGTCCCAGAAATCCCCTCTGCACATCCCAGCCTGTGACACCACACATGCCTGTCCTTTTGATGTGTACGAAAGGGTGATTCCTCGGGGAAGCCAAGTGATGAGAAATTGGGAGGAAGGAAATTCACTTCTAAAATACTGGAAAGTAAGGGGTGGGCAGGAGTCAGAATGAGGCAGCTGTTCTGGTTCAGGGTCTGCTGTAGTCTTAGCGGGGTAGTGGGGGCCAGCCCTGGACCCTTTCTGTCTGTCTGGGAATAGCCAGGCCTGTCCTCTCTTTGTGCTTCTCCATGAGTTCAGGGTGAGGGCTTTGTACAATTGCATGTGTCTGAGCGAAGGCTCAGAGCTCAAACATTGCCCTCCCTATTCTCTCGCTGGAGCTGTAGGAGTTCGGTAGATGATCCCTAAATAAAGAACCCCACTGGACTTTGTTGGGGTATGACTTTCTCTGCCTCCCTTGGCAAAACTCTGGGGTTATCCCCAGATGCTCTCCACATGGCTCAGGCTCTCCTCCAGCTTCCAAGAAGCACTGGGGACAGTTCAAGTTGCAGCACATTGCAAGGCCTTCGCAGCAGTGCCAAGGCCAGTGACAGTGACCGCCAGCCCCCAGGGAAGGGAGAGAGGGGAGAAACCACTGCCGGGCCACTGGGCCAAGCTGCTGTGAGCCCGGCCAGTGCATGCTCAGCCCAGAGGAAGGGGCTGACAAGTTGTCAAATGCCACATTCCATGGCTAGCTTTCCGGCCATGTTACTGACATGGGTATGAGCGGAGAGGTCAAGAGGGCCACATGCCGCATAACTTCCATTTTCTGTTCTGTCTCAGCGATTAGGGAAGCCATCGAGATCCCGCAGTTCATCGGCCGCAGTTACCTGACCTATGACAACCCAGATATCCTCAAGAGGTAATGGACCAGTGCCACAGCTTGCTTCTTCCCTGGATGTCAGTCTCTCAGCATCACTCCCAGAGCTTATCCTTATCTTCCATGCCAGACAATAATTCTCCCTGTGGACTGGGGGTGGGGGTGGGGCACATGAAATAAACATAGAAACAAGAACAAAACAAAACAAATCAACTAAACTCGAAGGCATTAGTCTTCCAAAACAACCCCATTTGTTAAAAGCACTCCAAAGCTTTCTGGTCAAAGGGCCTGGAAGAATGTGACTTGCTTGCCCCTGGGGTTTCCAGTGTTCCAATTTGAGAGGCAGAAGGAATTGGACGCTCCTGCGGCCGGAGTGTGAAGACCTTAGTGGGGCTGTTAGCTCTGTGCTACTCTGTGCCATAGCTTGCAGATCTGCCTGGAGCCAGTTGTAGAAGGACTCAGCTGCTCCCAGCCAGACACATAGCTCAGAGCCCCTGCATCCAAAACTGGTACCCATGTCTCCAGGAGCAAAGGTCGGCTGTCTTCCTGAGGCTCTGCCTGTACAGTGGAGATTGCTCAGATTTCCTCCTGTGGACAGAAAAACATGACATAAGGACAGAAGGCATCATACAAATGCCCAAGTTACAGCTTCTGGTCCCTGGAGGCGGGGATGGGCTAGAATTTCAAGCAGCCTGTATACGTGGCAAGGAGTGAAGTTGGCTCTTAGGGAACACTCTATCCAGCCAAGCTTGCTGTTGGCAACTTCATTTGTCCCTTGGTGCTTTGGCATTGATAATGTGATAATGTTCATCTACCTTTCAACCATTGTTATTCTAGAATTTTCCTTTCCCTTTAGATTAGGTGCCTAGTATCAGATGACAAGTCTTTAACCCAAAGCCACCCTGCTTTAGGTCCGAATTTAGGGTTTGGGGAAGCAAAATTGATTGAAAGATCATTTTTCTGGATCATTTGGTGTGACTGTAGGCATATCAGACTACTACAGTGATTTCAATTAGGATGGCCACCATAGTCTCATATATTTTTTTGGTTCCCAGTTGATGGACTGTTTAGGAAGGATTGAGAGGGATGGGTTTGTGGGAGGAAGTAGGCCCTGCTTTACTTCCCAAATCACAGCTTCTGCTTATTGCCTTGGTATGAGGATTTAAGTGAGATGCATTTCCAGCCAAGGTATACTTTCTTCCTTCTTTGGTCCTTTCCTCCCTACAATAGAAGGTCATTCAGTCCCCCAAGGCAGAGCTTTTTATAAGGAGCCCAAGTCATCAGCCTCCAGTGCTTACAGAGGCCACCAACAGTTAAGGGGAGCTAGTGCCATGGTGGTAGCAGGAGATGGTCAGAAGCCTCTACTAGAGCCCATGTGTTGATGTGTGCAGGTAGGCACATGTGCACCCATGTGAAGCTACGCAAATGGAAGTGTTCATGATCTATTTCAGTTTGATGCCTTCAGAGGGTCAACTAACATAAAACAGTTTAAAATGTCCTAAACAGGAAGAGGATTTACTCTAGTAAGTACAGTCTTTAGCTGGACTGATCAATCCAGAGAATCTGCTCTGTCCCCAAAGACCCCAAATCTCATTGTTACCCTCAGCAAATTCCCTAACTGTTCATAGGACACTCGTAAGATTATCAAATTAGGCAATGTCCTATGGAAGTGTAAAGGGTTCTCATTAAAGAGATGGAAGCTTCCCCCCAGAGTCCTCTTGGTAAATTGGATAGTAAGTTATATGTCTGCTCTTAATTCAAGCATTGATAAGAGAAGCGAAATTGGCTTGACTGGTTCATGCCAGTCCATATTGCCAAGGGGAGCAAGGAAGATGGGATCAGAGTCAGAGACAAGAAGGTTCCCTGGGTGACTTTTCAGGGTTGAATTGCCTGTAGCTGGTCTGTTGGGCTTCCTGCATGAGGAAGACAAGTTTGGTGCCTTCCTGTCTAGACCAGGCCATGGCAAGCCTAGACAGGAAGCCTGCCAGTATTCACTACTGAATGTATCATAGAACTCTGGAACTAGGTGTGGGGGAGACAGGGTGATGGTACCACTGATGGGAAAATAGAAAGAAAAACACTTTCTCTCCACTCTTCTTACCAGAATGGGTAAGGAAAAAAATGGACCTCGTCTGTGTCCCTTGTTGCTACTGTATATGCCCCGCCGGCAGTGTAAAAGCCATGGAAGTGGCACTGGCCAGCTTGGGAAGATCTGACCATCTAAACTCCAAGAACCTTGGCTTTAGGTTCTAGTAGTGTCTTATTAATGGCAATATTAACTTACATTTCCTTCTGCCTCACCTTTTGCTGGAGCCTCTCAGGCCCCATCAGAGGAACGTTGATCATTTTAGCCAGATGAGTTTCTAAACTAGCCTTAGGAAGTGAGAGGCACATAGGAGCCCAGGAGCCTCTTCCCGGGGATGCATACAGCCCAAAAGCCATTCTGCTTGACACCCACTATCCTCGTAGCTTCCAGATTTCATCTAGGAATCTGTTATGTCACCCTTCCAAGACCAACAGCCACTCCATCAAGTCACCTCCTTTGAGAACCCCGACCTTGTCCATCTCTCCCTCCCCTCCAGAAGGGCTCAAGGACGGTCATTACTGCCCATGTTGGCCTTTCATTGCCATGATTAGACTCCAAAGAAACTACTGATTTGAGCCTTGTAGAAACTGCGAAGCCCACTTTCTGCGGGGAAATGAGGAGCAGCTTCCCAAAAGACATTGAGTAATAGGGCAGGAAAGGAGAAAGTCTGGTGCATCAGGCCACCTGCCTGGGACTGTGACGCTGGCCAAAGTCTTCCTCTGTAAATGTTCTCTTGCAGGGTCAGATACTGCTGCTCACTGAGAGTCCAGGATGTTTTATGAGCACCGTGACTAGCAGGGGTAGAGCTCCTTCTGCTCGCATGGTGCCTGTAGATGCAGGGAGGGAAGTTTATCTCCACACCTGGTTGCTTAGGGAAGTCCAGGATGACTCCAAACAGATTCTGGTGCTTGATTTCACAGACTCCCTTGTGCATTTCCTCCAGGGTGTCGGGATCCAGATCAAATGCCTTCATGAGGTTTAAGACAACCACCAAAGATGGCCTGTTGCTGTGGAGGGGGGACAGTCCCTTGAGACCTAACAGTGACTTCATTTCCCTGGGCCTTCGGGATGGAGCCCTGGTGTTCAGGTAACTTCCTCCCAAGCTCGGCCCTCAGGTGCATCTTCAAGTTTCTTCTTAGACAGTGCAGACAGGGTGGAAGAGTGGTGCAGGATTAGCCACAAACACACTCCGCTGGAGTTGGCAATGGCCAAAGGCTCCAGCACCTCATCTCTGTCTCTTTTTCCCCCCATCAGTGGCATCTATGCCTGTGAGGCAAATTCACACCACTTCCCAATTTTGCCAATTTTCTCCAAGTTTTATTGGGCTACTATCATACTCATCCATATATATTGTCTCTTATGTATTGTCTCTTACTGCGTTCCGGCTGCTGTGGCACACTGAAGTAGCTTCCAAGGGAACTGTTTGGCAAAGTCTCAATATTTACTATCTGGCTCTCTGCAGAGCAAGTCTGTCCCCATTGTTCTAGTGCGCCCCTACTGCGAGCTCCCCTCTTGTGGACTGGAAGATGTGAAAGTGATACTGGTCAGCTTGGGGAGATCAGAAAATCTGACTCAGGGAGCCTTGTCTTTAAATTCCTTCTGCCCGACTTAGTTCTGTAGGCTTAGGGAACCTGCTGCTTTGTGGTGTTCTGTGAGAAGAAAGATGTGCAGAGTCCTCTCTGCACAGAGCAACCCAACATCTGGATCTTCGTAAATACTTGAGCGGAACTAGTAAGGCCGTCCAAGAAGCTCTGCCTTCCTTTTTTAAAGATTAATTTCTTAAATTATTTTTATTTGTAAGTGCCTGTCCATGTGAATGCATTTTATTTTATTTTATTTTATAGAAACGGTCTTACTACCTGGTCTTGACTGACCTGGAAATTTTCTATGAACATCAGGTTGGCCTTAAATTCACTGAGCTCTTCATGCCTCTCCCTACATCCCTAGTGCTGGGATTAAAAGCGTTTACCATGCCTTCCTGATAGCTGCTACTCCTTTTAAGTTAGTTTATATTGCTCCCCAAGTTGTCAACAGGATGGCTATGCAGCTGTTAAAGAATCACCTGAACACTTTCTCCCCATTCTTCTCTTTTCTAGAATGTGTGAAAGCTCAATTTCTAAAGGGAGGGGCCTGTCTTGTTAAATATGAAAAACCAGGGCATCAAGATTGTGAAAGGAGGTTGCCACCAAGTAGCCACACCCTTGGGGAACTTGTTAGAAATGTCAATCCCCAGGCCCCAGCCTGACCTGATAACATTGTGGTCATTTCACCAAGAGGTTCAGTTACCCACTGAGAGCCTCTGCTCTGGTTTTGGGGTATTTTCCCCCATGGTGAGGGTTGTTTGTTAAGCTTTAACTCTGTCAGTACTCCCCCTCTCTGATGAGGACCCCCAAGTGTTCAATAAATAATAAGAAATTAATCAGTTTGTAACAGAGAGAGAGCTGACCTACAGACATAAGGAAGACTAAATTCCAGGGCTTTGGTCTTTCGTGTGTGCTGAGCCTAGAGGGGTTACTGCCAGCCAGGTGAGGATAACATGAAGCCGTTGAATTTGAAGAAAAGACATTTTGAGAGGGAATGTGACTCTCATGTCACAGCGGCTCTGTGATTCAGCCCTGTGACAGGGGACCTTGTAGAGGTATGTAGTTGAGGAGCAGACACTGCCAAGTGAGGGGCAGCTCTTCTCCAGAGGTGCCTTCTCCCCTGACCTGTGACCCTACCACTGCCTCCCATTCTTCATTGGCCCCAAGGTCGGATGAGGAGGAACCCTCCCCACCCTGTAGGCTTGCTGCTTCAAAGCCATTTCTTTGTGGTTTTCCTGTGGTTAACCTCACCCAGGCCTCAAGTACTTGGCTGTACCCAGAAAAGGGAACTGAAATGGTAGCTAAGTGGAGGGTAGGGTGGCCCAACTCCCCCTCAACTGCCAACTAAATTCAATGCATGGAGAACCGAGAAAACTGGCCACGGGCTGCTGCCAGCTCAGCTCTCACCCCAGGCCCTGGAAGAGCCACTGTCAACCCCCTCCCAACTCTCCTACCTTTCTACTAGCTTGATCCATCTTGGACTCATACTCTGGGTTACCATCTCTTTCTTGAGTTGCTGAAGTTGTCCCTGGGCTTTCTTATGCTCTGTGGACACCTCTGGAGCCCAAGCAGGGCCAGGATTGGCACCAACATCTGGAGTCACCCATTGCTGCTCACTGGGCACTTTCATCTGGGTAGTTCTACTTTATCCATCCATTCAACACACATGCGAAGGAAGTCGAGGCTGGGCTGGGAACAAGCAAGATTATGATACCTGGTCTTCAAACCCCGGCACACAGTGAGTTACTCTCACCAGGGAGCTTGTTCCTGGGCTTGCCCACCCCCAGGCTCTGATGGAGTTAGTGTGGATGTGCACTGGAATCTTATTGGTACCTAACACCCCAAATGGTCTAGAAAGCACACCCTGAGAAATAGGGTCTGAAGTGTGTTCGGGGATCCATGCACTTGAGCCCCATGGCCATGTGATCTCAGGCAAGCTACTCCGTTTCTCCCAGCCTCTGGCTCCACTTCTGTGAGGAAAAGTCTGCTTGGAAGGATTTTGTGAGGATGAACTCAATTAATTTTTGGAGAAGGGCCATGTACAGGGTCAAACACAATCAGTCTTTAGTGGTAACGGGAATACAAACTCTCACCTCCATTGAGTGTTTCCTGGACTCTGCAAGCTGCAGCCTCCATGAGCTAACAGAGCAATGAAGCCCTATAGGACAGTTCGGCAAAATGCAGTCATTGCTGCTGCTGTTACCATGGTAAAATCGGTACCTTACCTGGGAAGATGTGGCTGAATGCAACTATCATCCCAGCTTTTTGGAGGTGGAGGCAAGAGGATCAGGAATTCAAGGCCATTTTCAGATTGATAATGAGTTCTGGATTGTGTAAACTACAGGAGCCCTTGTTTCAAAAATAAAAAAAAAAGCAATCAGAACAAAAGTTTCTGGCCTTGAGGAACTTAGATCTCTGAGGCCTAGCTAGAGTGTACACTATTCTCTTGGGTGCATGGACACACACTCAAGGTTGCAGTGTTTCTAACACAAATGGGAGAGAAATCCTGAGATAATGGAGTGTACCTTAATTTTTATCCTCACCCGAATTCAGACCCTTTGCTCTAACTCACCATGGACATTCCTGCCAGAGAACAGGAGCGAGCAGAGAAATGGCGCCTTCAAACTGGACACCGTTAGTTTAGAAGCCAAGTTGAACACACAGAGAGAAATTCAAATGCTTATCTGAAATGAGTGTGGCTTTCAGTTTTATTGTAGTTTTTCGCATTCTAGTCTGTCACATGTGCATCACTGAAACCAGCCGGGAAACTATAAATGTCATGTGATGGCCTTTCCCATTTATTGTGGCCACATAACACTTTCAGGTACCAGAGGAAAAAGAAAAGGTCTGACATAGTAAAGTACCCTGTACCATGGTTTAAAAGGAACCCCATTAAGGCCTGAAGATGGCCAAGTAGTTTCCAAAGGCCAGACCCGGAGCCACTTCTAGGCCACCTACCTTGTTAGTTAATCTGTCAGCCACTGGTGCACATCAAGCTAAATGGCTTAGGATAACCTATGCAAAGCGGCAAGAGTCGGATAACATTGATAGAGCAGACAGGCCAGCATTCATTCGTTGCTTCTATGGCTTGAAAGCAAGGCATAACCCCAAGGTAGTGCGTATCTGCTCAGTGGACAGCTTGGTGCAATTTAAAATATGCAGAGCCAGGTGTGTTGGTGCATGGCCAGGATCTCAACACTCGAGAAGTAGAAACAGGAAGATGGAGGAGTTGCAGGCCAGCCTCAGCTACACAGTAAGTTTGAGGACAACCCTGTCTCAGACAAAGCATATATTATATATATTATGTATTGTTTTATATGCAGCAAATGTTTCTATGCATATACATATGCTGTGTATTAAACAAACGATCCAGGGAGAGTATGAACAGGTGGTTCTTTTCAGGGCCTGAAATGATGGAGTCAGGGCTGGAGAGGGAGGTCATAAAGAAACCAAGAGTTATCCTATCTACATGATGGTAGAATTCTGGTCTGCCAAACTCTATTTCAGTTCCCATGAGCATGTTCTGTTCCTTCAAGTGAGTAAGAGAGCTATTGGCTTCGGAAAAGAATGAAGCCCATGCTTGTCCTGCCTGGTTCTAATACAGTGGAAATGTTTTAGTCACACCAACACTGACTGGCGCATTCCAGTGGGGTTCCCTGCAGTTACACACTGGTCACCTGACTCTGGGACTTGGGCATTCTTCACGTGTTATATGTTTACCACCTTGGGTCCATTCTCCTCTCCTCAGGGTGTGTTGTCAAGCCCCTGAATAAGCGTCACCAAGCCCCACAATTTTGGTATGGTGACATTATTTCTTTAGTTCCTACTCTGTGTTGTGTTAGTGAACCTTCCCTATAGTCCTCCAGGGAAAATGTCTTTACCTGTACTTGATAGAACTAGGTGAATCGCCTGTGGTCATAGAGCTGATAAGTTGGCAAGACAGAAGATGCAGACAGGTCTGTAGAATTTGAGTATCCATGATGTCACCCATGCTACTGTTCAGCAAAGCCACATGCGGTCACTTAGCCAACCTCCTGACTCTGCTTCATATTCATTCCTCTCTAAAAATTATTACATGTATTTACTTCCCACACTGTGTATGCATGTGTGTGTGTACCAGTGTGAACCATAGTGCACACATGGAGATTAGAGGACAGCCTGTGGGAACCAGTTCTCCCCTTCCACCATGTGGGTCTTAGGACTTGAGCTCTGGCTGTCAGGCTTTGCAGAAAGCACATTTCCCCTCTAAGCTACCCTACAGGCCCACAGACACTCTTTCCTTCAAGACACATTTGGCTTCCCCATAAGGAATCATCACAAACCCCACCTTCTGGCAATTTTATAAGAGACATTTTGATGCGGGAAAAGCGGTCTAGAACAGACTTTAGGGTCTGAGTGGCAGCTTTGTCCCACGGTTTGTTAAGTCACCACAGCTTCTATTCTTGATTTAACGCTGTGGCTGTGCTGTTTCCTTGAGACTCTGTTATGAAATGAATGAGCTACAGAACTTTCTCTGGGAAAACCAAGTGCTTTCTATTCTCACTCCGTTCTCAGAACAAGGGTCTCGAGCGCTCTGGAAGGAGCCAGTGTCTCATTCGAGCCTCCTTTTTCCCCCACCATGTTTAGACAGCTCCCTTCTTGAGTAAGGGCAAAGCTGCCCCTGTGGACCCCACTCAGATCAGCGCATGATCAGATGCTGTCATTCAGGGAAAGTCTAGGCAGCTGGCTCCCTGCCCAGGCTAGAGTAGTCACTCACTAAATATTTGCTGGATTGAATTAAATTAGTATAACTGCGTGCTCAGTGGGTCAAGAGGGCTGTCTCTCGGTCAACACACCCATGTCTTCTGATTCCTGGAGGCTTTCAAAGTATCTGGGAGTTCAAATGCTACAAGGTAGAGCTGACATCAAAGATAGCAGGGCAGAGGATTCGAGAAATTCCATTTTATAGCTCACCTCTGTGATTTCAAAGTCTCTTCAACTCTTTAGAGCTCAGCTTACTCTTTAATAACATTTTTTTCTTTCTCAAAGTGAAAATGTTTCATAGTTTCCTAGGACTTTTGTAATAAATTACGATGAATTTTATCACATTAAAAAAAATCAATGCTTGTACACTTCTGGAGACTAGGAACCCAAAATTCAGCATGTTGCCAGCACCACTTCCTTGGAAGGATCAAGGGAGGTTCTTTTGGTGGTTCTGGCTGAGGTCCTAGTGCTGACTGGCAATCCTTGGTGTTTCTAGCTCTGCCTTCATCACCACGTACCCTTTCATGTGTCCCTGTGTTCAAATTTCTTCGAATAATGATACCTAAGTCATATTGATTGATGGTCCCTCCTACCCAGTGTGGCTTCATTTTTAACCAGTTGCATCAGACCCTCTTTCCAAACAAGGTCACATTCTGAGGTTCAGGGTGGACAGGAACTTCAGAGAAACACTGTGCAAAACGCGTAGATGATAAATTCTCATTCGTCCCAATACCGTCACTATGGATGCTTTATACACAGGCCTGAATCACCCTGATGAGCTTACTATATGTGAAGGAAGGCGCTCATAAAAATGCAGCTGTCATGTGATTCTATTTAACAGGATGTCTATATTAGTCAAAGCTGACAAGGAGAAGAGTGGTGCTCAGGGCTGGGGGAGGGGGCGCTAGAGCTATGAAGCGTTCGTTTTTTTGCAAGATGGAGGTACTTACTATATGTGTTAGTTACACAAGAATATTCTTAACACTCCTGAGGCGTAGACTTAAAGTGACTTAGATGATAAGTGTAATGTTTATCCCACCACAGTTGAAAATTTAGAGACTCATTCATTCATACACGAACCTGGAAAGGGCCAGCCTTTTTACTTTGAGTTAAGGACATCGCTCTCTGGGCGAGTTTGGCAGCGAGAGCCTTTGTGAATGTCTGTGTTTCATGGCTTTTTTCCTTGGTCTTCCCTAACGTCCTTAGCTACAACCTGGGTAGTGGCGTGGCTTCCATCATGGTGAATGGCTCCTTCAGCGATGGTCGGTGGCACCGGGTCAAGGCTGTCAGGTGAGCACCTGCCAAATGGGAGACAGAGCTGGGCTACAAGAGGGTGGATGTGTGCCCAGCTCCCTTTCTGTCCTACTGCTCTCTAACCCAGCTTTACCTGGCATCCTCATGTTGCTGCCTGTATCTACCCATGTCCCCTACTGACACCAGTGTGCAGAAACTGAACCCCAGTATCTGCTCTGAGTGGAAGGAGATAGCCTGGAGAAAACAAATTGTATTGTGTGTATTTACTTTACACCACAGTGTACTACATAAGAACATTTTCATACAAGTATATAATGTATGCCAAGTTCATCCCTGCCATATGTCAATCTCCTCTACCCCTTCCATTGGCCCGCTCTTTGGTCCCTTAGAAAATTTCATCTCTACTTCCATGTCACATGTACACATGTGATATTTTATCTATCTACAAATAGAGACCGCAAAAGAGAAAAGACATGACATTTGTCTTTTTGAGACAAGTTTGATTTGATTAATATGATAATCTCCAGGAGCATATATTTTCCTGAGCAATGTCACTTTTGTTCTTTCTTTACGACTAAAAAAAAATCACATTTTTGCTAACCATTCTTTGGTTACTGGGCACCAAGGTTGCTTCTGTAACTTAGCTCTTATGAATAGCACTGCAGCAGACATTAATGTGTGAGCATCCCTGTGACATGTATGGTTGGAGTCCTTGGGGTTTTCCCAAGAGTTGTACAGTTGGATTCCTAGATTTATTAAGGGATCTCCTTATTAATTTCTGTAGTGGTTGAACTAGTTCACATTCTTACCGGAAAGCTCTAAGAGTTCCTTTTGGTCCATATCCTTGCTAGCATCTGTTATGTGCGGAACACACTTTTTAGTGGCTAAGTTGGAGTGGGGCCTTAAAACCCCACGAGATGAAAATTAGGGGTCATGAAGACCTTAAAGGATGCTCTGAGTATCCTTGTATAAGCAATCCTCTCCCTTTGAAAGAATGTTATCTGAGTTTTAGAAATCATGCATGTTCACCTAGCCCTCATCACATAACCACGCCCTCCTACTGCTAATTGCCAAGCTGACTTTTCATTAACTTCAGGCAGATTATTCCTGAGCCTTTACAGCTTTGCCGCATGTGTCCTTATTCCTAACAATATGTTTTTAGAAATCAGAAAGCAAGTCCAAATCAGCAGTGTTAGTAGCATGTGTTAAATGAGTCCAAAGAGAAAAGAAGCTGAATAGAGATTCTGATTGCAGTTCCCTGAAAAATGTACTGTAACTCTTGCTGTGGAATCAGCAGGCAATGGCCAGTTTGAGACCTGGGGACCATGGGGGCTCAGCATTGTCAACTTCCTCTTCTGCTTCCACGTAGGCTGTGTTGAAATCATCCTTCTTGAGCCTCCTGCCCTCACCATGCTGCTTGCCTTAGAACCTCAGAAGGTGCTGAGGACACAAAAGCAGACATGTTTATCCGCTGCCAGGCAGCCCACAAAGACCAGATGTATGTGTAGGGATTTTAACAAGTCCCCAATTCCAGTTGCTGATTAAAAAAAAACGGTTTTCTGTAATGCATATTTACAGATTTGATCTCATTTTTTTTTCTTTCTAGAAAACAAGTCAAAATGCAGAGTCCAATCTAACCTGAAAATATTCTGAAGTATTCAGCTTTGGAATGGCTCATTCCCTCTCTTTTACAAAGGACATTGCACACAGGCATGTCCAAAGGAATGTGTAATGCTTTGGTTCTCAGCACCAAACACATTTAGTCTCAACTGCTGTCCCAGTAGCATGGGGGAATAGACCCTGTGTATAACCTTGGGTCAGAATGGTTGGTAGACTAGTCACACACTGTAGAAGAATTTAAACCTTCATAGTTACTGTGGTTTGATTACGTATATGAAGATACACAATGGTAGGGTCACCAGTCCCTTCCTAGACATCTAAGGAAACATGTTAAATGTGTTTCCCCAAACTGTATAAATTGCTGTGGGCAGAACCTAGATCAAAAACATTTCTGTTCCACCCCAGGATGCAGCCCACACACAGGGATTTCAGATGTTTGGGAGAAATAATGCAGAAGAATGTTCCCTCAGAAGAACTTCGTATGCCAGTACATCAAGCTTGGCATATGCGGAAAGCTTAGTAGACACAGCCCCTCCTATTGACACCACTGATTTCATTTTTAGCATGCCTTGGGTTACAGTGAGGGCTGGGTAGAAGATGGGGCCAGCAGCTGGATGGGTTGGAGTATCTGTGAACTGTGAGCCGACAGGCCTCATGGGAGTGGGGTCAAGGCTATAGCTATCACATATGGCAAGAAGGACTGGGTTGATGTCTTAATTCTCTATGGAAGGGCAGAGAAAGCAGAATAAACAAAGAGGGAGTTGCTAATGGGAGGGGGCTGCTTTGTGCACTGTCTTGCTTTGGATGACTTTAGTCTTGTAAGCATGACGCCTAACAGAGTAGAAGAAATGTCTCATTTATCCAACACTTATGCCAGATAATTGACACAGCGCTCATAACAGTTCATATTCACAGACGTTTAAGATCTGTATTTTTCATTTTTTGTGGATAAAAACAATCATATGATAATACGTGGGTAATCATAGCAGCATGGCCCTTAGCCCACCTCCATAGAGCAAGATGTGCGTAAGGTACTCTGTGCTTTGCATACATAACAGATGGGTTCCACAATAACTCTGGAAGTTGATCGTAATTATGATTTCATATAAGAGTTGCTCATGGATCTGTTATTATGAGCCATACACTATTCCAGACACCTGAGACATATCATTGAGGAAAACCAAGACCTTGCCTTGGTGGTCTTTCATTGCTCCGGGAGGTAAAAGACAAGTAGTGAGCAATAAGTGTAATGAATTGTGTATTATGGAGCTCAGAAGGTGACTATACTTTTTTCCAATCTAAGATAAAATTGGTTAGAAGGTATCTCTTTTAACTCATTGGTCTAAAAAGAAGAAAAAAATGTCGTAACTGATGAAATCAAGTAAGTGGGAATAGTTTAGAGTAACGGGGGTGGGTGGCAGTTCAAGCAACACAAACTATGAAGGTCATTGTCCATCATAGCATCCAGGTGGGAAGGCCTAAAATTCATTTTTAAAATATAGAGGACCCAGCAGGAAGAAACTCTTGAAAATTCAAGGAATAAATATATGGTATCAAGGAGTGATCCAGGGCTGGTCCTACTTCCCATGGGGCTATAAAAGCCGGCAGTGTGTGTGTGTGTGTGTGTGTGTGTGTGTGTGTGTATGTATGCAAGCTTTACAACATCATCACTTAGCACATGGTAGATACTTTTATATCTCTAAATCCAAACGATTAAATTAACCCCAACGATGATAGTTTACTTCGTTTGGTTTCAGTTTACTTTGCTTTGCAGGGATGGCCCATCTGGGAAGATGACGGTGGATGACTATGGAGCCAGAACAGGCAAGTCACCTGGCATGATGAGGCAACTTAACATCAATGGGCCTCTGTATGTGGGTAAGTGACCTTGACCAAAGCTCAATCCATCAGGGATTTTCCTCGTTAGACCTTTATTTGCTGTCCTGGGCTGTGTACTCAACAGGGTCAATCAAATACCTGGAAATCAGGAAGCTGTCCAAAGAGTCCATTCTTCCATGTTCTGAACTTCTGACTCACAGCTGAGGAGGCAGGAAGGGACTTGCTCACACTGCTTCTGTGCTCTGAAGTCATCCACCAGGAAAACCATGCTTTTCTTGTTTATAGAATAGGAACTTTCTAAATATAGCCCACATGAGTTCTCTCTAAGGAAGGAGGATCCGGCTCTGTGTCCCCTCTCAGAATAGAATGAGTAGAATTCCTATAAATGGCTAATAATCCGCTACAAAGACAAAAAAACCCATTAATTAATACCCTTTGTGGTTTTTAAGTGAGCTTAGTTGAAAGCAGCCAAGACAGTATCTATTGACATTATATAATATTTCAAAATCTATTGGAGAGCTACTCTGTTTTAAGATTGTCAGTTGAGGCAGAAATCACGTCTGAGATCAGCCTTTTTAGTGTTCAGAGGTGCATCCAATTGGTCAAAATCAAACAGTTAGAGCTTGGCCAGGGGACACTCAAGTGGACCATACAGAATCTCCAGCTGGTGACCCATCTTGTTGCCTCATTCTCTCCTCCATCTTGGCCCCCTGCAGGTGGAATGAAGGAGATCGCTCTGCACACGAACAGACAGTACATGCGAGGCCTCGTGGGCTGCATCTCTCACTTCACACTGTCCACCGATTACCACATTGCCCTTGTGGAGAATGCTGTGGATGGGAAAAACATCAACACTTGTGGGGCTAAGTAACACCCACTGGCCTTGTCTAAGGGACACAGCCTCTATCTGAAACATCCCAGGGGCCCAGAAACCCTGCCTGATGCTGCACAGAGGTCTGGGGATCAGGTGTGCTTCCTGTCACCAAGGACAAAGTATGCCCTGGTGGGAACCGAGGCTGGAGGCCCTGGGTAGCCTTCTCTGCAAATGCTCTGTGGGCCAAACCCAATGGACTATTGTGGATAAGAAGCACTGGACTTTGTTGTTCGACATATAGAGCCTGTGAGAGATTATACATCAAACCAAGTTCCAGAGACTGTCTGCTGTAGCTCAGTAACTATGCTGTGTTAAAGAGAGTGAGAGCAAGACTGAGAGAGAGAGAGAGAGAGAGAGAACCCCCACAGAACAGTATTAAAATACTTCTGTCTTTCCCTGACTTACAATGCTAGCAGAATGACTGTGTGACCCTGAACTTCATACTTCCAACCTTGGCCTGTGGATTGTGTAGATTAACCCCTTCCATTCCTCACTGGCTGACTCAATGTGCTTTCACTAGTCTATAAAATTAAAGGCTTGGAGGGAAATTAAACATAGAATCATAATCATACCGTGGACCCATTCCCCAAGCTTACCTCTAATGCAAACATCCTTTTTTATGATGCAAACTGAAGAAAATGGGCCCCCCAATTTTGTAGCTGTACTTTTGTATGTGTCTATTTTTATAGCCGCAGACTGTCCACACTTATGGGGTGCTTTTGCAAGTTAAGGTGGGTGACCTTAATTACAGCACACTTTCCTAATAGCTTTCTTGGAAATGAGATAGGATTGGGGCGTTCGTAGTGTGAATGAAGTGGTAGAGAGTGACGAGGGTGGGCTGTGGGGGAGGTGACCACTCTCTCTTAGTGATGGTCCAAGGGTATGAATAAGATGCTGTCCTAAGTGAAGAGAGTAACAGGAATGTATCACTGAGGTGGGGCACTGCCACACTGTTTTTAAGAGAGGGAAAGTACCTGTAATCAACATGAATAAAGAAGATGAGGAAAAACTCATTTGTGGAGATGTGACTGATTTTGCAGAGGCCACACCTATAAAGGAACTCTCTACTAGAGTCCGACGTTGTGTGGGGTTTGGGATATGCCCGCAGCAGGAGCAGAGGATCTGGGCTAGGATGGAGTAGGGTGCTTCCTTTTCTGTATCATCAGCTGTGCCCTGTGCTATGCATGCACATGACTGCAGACAGCTGGCTCCCTGGCGGGTCCCCAAGATGGGACTCACTATGAGAAAGGTGAGATGAACACTGCCCCCATAAGTGAAAGGCAATACGATCTCACTCCTGAAAGAGCCTATAATTAGTCTCGGGCATGACTCTATTCTTGTTTATGCAGCATCCATTCATCAAAGGCTTGAGTTTGGTACAAAGCACAGTTTTAGGCGTATTAAGACTCCAAAAAGATGGCTAAATAAACCAGAGAGGGTTGCCTTGAGTCACAACCTTTTGCCTCTTGTGTTTAGGAGGCTTTAATGGCAAGGATTAATATTAATCACAACAGTTATAGTGATCTTGGCCTCTTGCCGGTGTTACCTGGTCACCTGGTGAATGTAGTCTGAAAGAAAAAAAAGCCATATAGTAGACTATGGGGCTCACTGCCTCTCAGTCACCCTCACCCCAACACTTTGTCCTGGAGGCTCCTAGGGCCACTCCTTCCTAAGGTAAAATAGAGCTGTTTTTATAGCACAATGTGAATGGGTGTCCTCCAGGAAAGAGATAATCATTGTGATTTTAACAAAATATCCAGCTGACTGGAGGCCAAGAAATTGTCCTGCAGATGAGCTGTTGTTCTACAAGTGTTATCCTAGGAAAAGGACCGAGGGCCTGGGAGTGTGTGTTGATTTTGAAGGCCTCTCTGGGTGGGAAGCCCACGGGTTAAGGGGAGGTGGGGAGGGTGACAGGTGATGGAATGCAGGCAGGAAGGGTCCCATAAGGCCAAGAAGGAGAAGGACTCAAAAGGGTAAGGAATCTCAGGTCTGAGTACAGGGCAAGAAACAGAAGATCAAGGCTCTCCCGCCCTCTCTGTGAACAAAACCCAGGCCCTGTGGACTGAGTTTCTAGCAGATGTAATCATGAGGCTCATGTCTTCAACTTCTAGTTGAGAGCTTAGACCTCACTCTGTACTAATGGACAGGAGAGCTGGGAAGAGCTTAGCCTGGGCTGGTGGCTATGCTGCTTTTATCTCTAAGTGTAGCCATTATCTCTTGCCACAGTAAGGCTTCCTAACTGACCTCCATGCCCCACCCCACCCATGGTTCACAGCAGTAAGTTGCTCCTGTGCCTTGAATGGCCAGCCCGGAGCCTCTAGCAGCTTTGGTGATCTTGACTGACAAGGTGGTTCTTCAAGACTTTGCTGGAGTTGCTCATCGGCAGAATGGCTGGGATGGTAAGGTGACTTGGATCTGTTCTATGGACCCCACATCTTGCTGGGACCAATTGGCTAGCATAGACGTGCCTGTCTCATTGACATCGGAAGAGAGTAGGGACGCTAGAGAGCCAGGCCAGGCCTCTTGCTGCCCAGGTTCAAAACTGATGTATGGCTCCACCTGCACCCAGTTAACAACAACAGATTCAATAAATAGCTTCCCACCCACAGTGGAAAAGGAACTCCTCTTGGTAGTGAGAGGACCTGTGACTGATACATCAGAACATCCACCATGGATACAAGAAGGGGTACACACATCAGGAGCATTAATGTGTCAATCCACCCTAGCAAAGACACAGCGTGGAGGGGAGAGGGCCCCTGATAACTGCTTTTCTATGGAAGCTTTGGGACTGATGACAGCGGAGTTAAGTGAAGTTCTCTGTGATTGGTCAGGCTCAATTCAAGCAGCACTGGCCTCTCTCTTCCCTGGTCTTCTGTCTTGCTCTCTACACTTACTGTTGCCTGATATACGGTAGCTTTGTTTTTCTAAGGAGGGACTTGCAGGAAGTAGGGCCAGAGACTTGGCTTTTGTGTGGCTGCTGTGGTGAGAGACAGGTTGAGAAGTCTGGCTGGGAGAAAGGTTCAGGGAGGGGTCAGGGAACTGTGGATCAGTGTCCTCTCAGCTAAGGAGGAAGGGCACTATGAAGCATCAGTTTCTGAATAGCTCCCTTAATCAGAATCTGAGGAAACTCCCCAGAACCTACCACAGGTTCTAAGTAAAGATAACGGAAGCAGAGTGCAGGCCAATAATATTCTTGTCTTTTCTACTAAACTGGACTTTAACAACCTTGTATATTTTCTCTAGAACCGCCTCCAAGATCGCCCTTGGGCAAGTCTGCGGGACTGTCTTTGTCCCTGCACTGCCCCCAGAATCCTGTCAGGCATGTCTGTCACCGCTCTGACTGGCTTCCTGCTTGCTGCTGCTTTCTTATTTGCCTTTCACTTCCTGATCAGCCCCATTTGGGTCTTGAGCTGCTCCAACACAAACAGGCCCACTGGTTTCCATACACCCAACTGCCCCAGGTCCACAGTAACTGGCCTTTCCTTCCGACTTCCCTCCTCTGCTTTCCGCCACCTCTCCCCTCCTCCCTTCCCCGCCCCTCTGGCCTCTCCAAGTGGGAGGAAGGATCTAGGAGATATGCCCGGAGCTGGCAGGCTGAGCGCGTCCCACTTGGAGGAAATGTTGCATTTTTCACCTTTAACCCAGAAAAAAATGGTTCTCAGAAAGCTTGTTTTTAGCACTGAGAGCTCCCAAAGGAAGAAGAGGGAGAAGGAGGGGCCTGCAGCCCCTCACAGTGGCCTGACCACCGGCCCTTGCCCCATTAGGAGGCTCATCCTGGGAGGGAATTGCCCAGGGGTAGTCTGCAGAACTCCAGCGGTTGTCGTGGTACACTGTCGGAGAATTACACTAGCAAGTGTAAAGAGCATAGGTGGACGCATGGACACGGGGACCTGGACAAAGCATTAGCTACTTCCCATTCCCTCCTTCCATCCCTGCCTCATCCGTACAGTAGCTGGCCGTGAGATGGAAGTCTGTGAACGCCTGGCCCACCCGTTTCAGGGCACTTTTGCTGCCAACAGGAATGGAGTAAGGTTCTACAGTTCTCTGGAACGTTCACTCTAAGGGAGCCCAGCAAGGAAAGAGAGACACCAGCAGGAATCCAAACCACAATGACAAGTGAAAGATGCGTGTGGCTGCAGCGCAGCTGAGTCCCGCAGTGGGGGTCTCAACCCAGAGATTGTCTTCCAACTGAGTTGTAATTGGGCATGCACTTAAAACAGACTAAACTAGGAAGGGCCTGATGGAAGCTATTGCCCCACTCGCTGGGGGGCCACAAAAGACCAAGCTTGGAGGTCCTGGAGATGGCAGGCATTGGTGGCAGTGCCAGGCTGTCCTCTGGAAACTCTAGATTACAGGTGCCTGCACGGGAGCCAGAATATGCAGTCTAACATTGTGGACCAGCTTCTGGCTAAGCATTTTGTGTGATCAGCTTGAACCACGTGTCCAGTGAGTGCTCTTGCATTTTGTCTTAGCAGCTGTGCTCCTTGGAAGGCCAGAGCAGGCAGACTTATTTGACTTAGGAAGATGAAAGCTATGTAAAAAGATAGGTGATGTACTGTCCAGTTTCATGTCAACTTGACACACGCTAGAGTCATTTGGAAAAAGGAAACCTCAGTTGAGAAAATTACCATGCCAGATTGGCCTGCGGTACATTTTTGGGGGGAGAGGGGGCTGATGATTGATGTAGGAGGGCACAGCTTCACTGTAGATGGTGTCAATCCTGGCCTGCTGGTCCTGTGCTCTAAGAAAGCAGGCTAGATGAGCCATGAAGATCAAGGCCATAAGCAGCATTGCTCCATGGCTTCTCCCTTAGTTTCTGCTGCCAGCTTCTGCCCTGAGTTCCTACACTGGCTTCCCTGGATAGAGAACTACCAGTTCTAACAAAGCCTTTCTTTCCCAAGTTGCTTTAGGTCATGGCGTCTGACCGCAGTCAAAGGTGAGTCACTATCATAGGTGACTTGTCAGATTTCAGTGATAGGGCACAACCCTGATACTGATACCTTAAGAAAGGAAATCAAAGTGCTTCCCCATGGTGTCGTTTCACTGAGAGCAAGTCCTGGGTCAGATTCTCTGCTCCAGGATGCTCCCTGAATCTTTCCTCATTCCTGCCTGCCTGTTGTATGTTTAATATGTACCTGTCTGCAGACTGTTTTGTGAATCTGTCCTTGTATCTGTGTCTGTTCTCTTATCTGTGCGTAACTGGAGCTTTTTGGGAACAGGTTACAAAGGAGCATTCTGGGACCTCTTGGGGTTCACGGTTCTGGCAGTATAGAGAGGTTTGAACAAATGTCTGTTCCTGAGGTTCTTCCAGTCTGTCTGTTGTATCTCTGCTGAGAGTCAATTCTTTCAGGGCTCTCCTACTGCAGGTGTGGAAACAGCTACTCCAGCTGGTGGGGATTCAGGCCCCTCTCCAGTCAGTTAGGTCTGGACTCAATTCTTTTCCCTCTTCTCCTTTTCCTTCACATCTAGAAATAGCCTCCAGAACTCAGGGGAGTTGTTGAAACTATTTTTGGTTAAGCAGTGTGATCCTTGGGCCTCTGCCTCGCCCTGGCTTCAAGCACAAGGCATGACAGCAAGCGACGCCTCTCTGCCTCACCTCTTTTTGCTGCTTTCCCTTGCTGAAACCTCTTTGTCCTAGAAAGTGTGTGGCTCCCAGGAGCGTTAGCTCTTTCCTGGAAAGACAGGGAGGAACATTATGAGCATTTGGAAGAAGTCTTTGCTATTTGTCTATCTTCTTCCTCTGCTTTGTTTTAAGTCCAAAGGGTTGTCTAAAGGCACAGAAGTTTCCCAAGATGTAGTGAGCCCCCGCCCCGTTGTCCCAGCTGCCCACTTCTAAGTGGGGGGCCCAGCCTGGGGCTGCAGCCTCCTTGGACAGTCTGATACTAAGGGGGCTGCAGCTCTGACTTGGCCGTGTGCGAGAGGACTTGGATAGGAATGTCTCTGAGGAGGAAGGCCAGGGAGGCTCAAGGAATTTGCCGTTTATACTCATTTAATAACAAAAGTTAGGGGCACGGGGCCAGAGGATTAGCTGAGGAAAGCCCTGCTAGGAAGTTGGCAGAAGGAAAGCCAAGTCAGAGAAAATGAAGTATCGGATAGAACCATGGAAGGAGAGCTGGAGGGGATCACAGGGTCCCTGCATGATGACCTCAGTGCCCGTGGCAGGCATTCCACATTCTAGCTGAACTTGGGGCGATGGGGGTGTCAGAGGAAACTATGGGAAAGGGGTGTAAAATGGGGGCACTGCGTAGTAGACAATGTGCCCATTCGTTATCCAGGTCATGTTCACACGACCTCAGACGTGAAAGAAGTCTATGTGACAGTTGGCTCCAGCCTATTGACCAGGCCAGCGGGGTAAATCCACTCGCCAAGGATGGAAGGCTCACCTGGTGATCTCGTCCTCTCTAGCCTGGAAACCAGAGCTCCTGGGAGTTCGTTGGGAAGTCTCAGGTTGTTGAAGGTCAGCGGCCTGCTGGGCCCTCAGTGGCCTTGCTGTCGACCACTCTGGAAATCCTCACCAAAGCAAACTCGTTTCATAAACATTTGCAGAAAGCGTCTTCACAAGAAACTGGCGAGATGATGAAACAGAACACAAGGCAGCTTCGGGGCAGCAGTTGGTGTAGGAGGTCCTTCTGTGTTTGTGTTGATTTAATTGGTTGAATAAAGAAAACTGCCTTGGCCTAGTTGATAGGGCGAACTCAGATAGGCGGGGAAGACAGAACAGAATTCTGGGAGGAAGAAAGCAGAGTCAGAGAGAGCCGCCTGCCATGAAGCTGCCAGGTCAGACATGCTGAATCTTTTCCAGTAAGCCACGGCCTCATAGTGACATACAGATCATTAGAAATGGGTCGAATCAAGATGTGAGAGTTAGCAAATAAGAGGCTAGAGCTAATGGGCCAGGCAGNAGTCAGAGAGAGCCGCCTGCCATGAAGCTGCCAGGTCAGACATGCTGAATCTTTTCCAGTAAGCCACGGCCTCATAGTGACATACAGATCATTAGAAATGGGTCGAATCAAGATGTGAGAGTTAGCAAATAAGAGGCTAGAGCTAATGGGCCAGGCAGCAATTTAATTAATACAGATCTCCGTGTGATTATTTCGGGCATAAGCTAGCCGGGCAGCGGGATGCAGCCCGCCACTCCTTACAACAGCAGTTTTCTGAGGCCCAGCAGACCCTCTGTGCTCACTGGCCACTTCATCCTTTCAAGCCCAGCAGAAGCCATCTTTACAGAAGGGTCTCATCCTTTCTGTAGTATCTCCTTATTTAGCTAGGCACTCGGGATACCAATGTTTTGTTAGGTTTAAGGCCACTAATTACTAACCTCACCACAGGAATAATGTTTCATCTTACTCATTTTGGGACAAGAATCCTTCAGGCCAGGACACAAGAATCCCGGGGGCTTCTTGGAGTCATACCTGCAGATAATTATGTACTTTTACAGACTAAGAATATCCCGCTTACTTGCTCACTTCCCTAAACAATGAGTCAAACACTCATAGGATAGGGAAGTTTCATATTCAGAGAGAAAAATCTATTTTAGGACTCCTACTTATAGCTGACAAATCTATTTTCTTTGAGTATAAATGTGTTTCCAATGACTGCATCTCAGGGTGGAACACAGTGGCTGTGTTAGGAACCCGGAGACCAAGGAAACTGAGTCATTAAGTTGCCCTTTCCAGATGTCGCTCAGCATTAGCCCTTGGATAAGTCTTGTCCCTGGGTCTGTTGGCCACATCTTGGAGGAAGTGGCAAATGAGCAGAACTCTGAATTAGATTCAAATCTTCATTAACTGGTTGGTTGTAAAAGATCTCATTTTATGGCAAAGAGGCTTTGAGAGTTCTCACATATGTGAGTGGCCACCAATAGGAAAGTCAAGTGTTATTTCTGACTCTGACCAAACTGAGGTCAAGTATTTTTGACATTCGAAGTCATTCACCGTTTGGTAAGATGATGGGCAATATGGAGAAATCTATTATATATAACTAGGTAATCTATCTATCCTCTCTCTGTTGGCATTTTCCACATCCATGAAAGATCAGTGTCTTAAAAATATCCTGTTGATAGCCAGGCAGTAGTGGTGCATGCCTTTAATCCCAGCACTTGGGAGGCAGAGGAAGGTGGGTCTCTGTGAGTTCGAGGCCAACCTGGTCTACAGAGTGAGTTCCAGGACAGGCTCCAAAGCTAGAGAGAAACCCTGTCTCAAATAAATAAATAAAATACTGTTAATATGCTTTTCAAGACATATTAAATAAATGAAGTTTCCAAATAGAACATACAGCATGTTTAAAATGACAAAAAGTTGAATGTTAAAAAGGGTCAGTGATGCGCAAGGTTATATAAGCATCTTTTATCTTTCTAATTTTTCTTTAGTATTGATTTATCCAATCAAGATTTCCCTATAGGTACCACAGGGTACTTCTCGTCCAAGCACAGAAGTTTAATGAGGGTTCTTCCTCTTCCTATGGCTGAAGACTGTGCCAAAGGAATCAGCCTGTGTAAAATAACCAGGGACTGCCCTTGTCCTTTCTCTCCCCTCAAGGAACATTCAAAGATTTGCCAAACCCCTAAATGTGGCCTGTACTGCACCAAGCTGTGGCTGTTACACATGCCAGGATTCCCCCACCCCGTCTGAATTCCAAACGAAGGTGCATGTGAAACCGCAGGGGCTGCAGCAAACCAAGGACCGAGGACCTAAGAACAGTGGCAGAAGCTCGCACGACCCGAGGACACGCAACCGAGACTTGAGGGTGGAAAAACTGAGCAAAGAGGGGGCTCCAGCAGAGCTCTAATGAAACAGATGTCAGGGGTCTCCTTCCAAGGCTTTGTTGTATGCTGTCAACTTCCGCACTGCGCAGGAGAATATATGTCTAACGCAAGCATTTACGCCTTTACAGTGATGGCCAGAAAGAGGGTCATGTCGAAAGCGAGCATCTCTCCTGCAGGGAATGCTTGGCTCATAACAGCCTTAGCATTCTTGTAATCTGCATCGAGGCCCAGGTTTCAAGATGTCTGGGATGCGAGGGAGTCTGAGCATCCTCCAGTATGGTCCATGTGACCAGTGGTGAGCTCAGGAACCTGGGTAGGACTGCGCAGCTTCACAGAAACATGGCAACAGCCTTCAGCACAAACTTGAAAACAGAGAAACCAGGCCCAGCCAATAGCGTCTGTTGGTTCTGGGCAAGTGAGAACTCTTGGTTCATTTCTGATGGGGTGTGCGAGCTGTCTGCAGTGCGACTGGACAAGCAGTAGTGAGGGCAAGCCATCTACTCTCAATACTGCTTCCTCAGCCTCCACGCCTCGGCTCCATCAGCTCTCTGAGGGGGAGGAAGAGACAGAGTCCAGTTATGCCTTCCTCTCAGGCTGCCTGGCACACTGACATATGTCTGCAGTGGTGACAGGCTGGCTGGGGCCGAAAGGGGACAGATGATTTAAATCTGAGCTGGAACTTAAAATGATTTCTCCCTTTCAAGCATTTAGCCACCAGAAAGATGAATGAACAGGGCTCCGTTAATTCCCACATTATTTCTATCTGACAGCTTATCAAAATCATCTCCCAGTGCTTTTCTTATTCCCACAACCTGAGACAGATCTTCTAAGAATAAAAATCATCTTCAATTTAATTTTGGATCAGTTCAAGTCATCTCTCATTATCTCAATTTCCTTGGGTTATAAAGACTAAATGTCTTGAAATCAGTTTTACTGCTAGCCATTCATGGGGATGGGAACTGGGCCAAACATATAGGGACATTTAAAATGAGTTCTATCGTTCTTTTGTAAAGGACCAAGGTTTGCTAGCCAACGTTGTACTGCGACGGTGGATATCATGCATTACCATTTATTCATCCATCTCTTGTGTTTCTTTTTCCTAATAAGCACATCTTTCTTCTCTTTAGCCTTTTCAGTTCCTCAAGGTAATGGTGGTACACATTTTGGCTGCAGAACTCACCTTCTGGGAACAAGTTCTGCATTGAGAACTCCCCAAAGTACGGACCATATGTGTGAGCTTTTCTAGCACTTAAATATTAACATGTGTTTCACAACTAATTTACAACTGACTTGCACTTTTACAGGCTAAAATCAGGCCCATTCATGCTCTGCCTGTTGCTCGTGGTAAGTATGAACTAGCTATAGAGGACAAAGACTTCCATTTCTCGCTTTATAAGCCTCTAATGGCACTGCATACTTTAAAATGACTAGAGTTTTGCTAATGTCAGTGGCTATATTTCAAGATTCAGTAAGTTGAAATTTTAATACCTTCCCAGAAACTCCTGAAATATTTGGCTATCTTGGGAGATAAATTAAAATCCTTGCTTTAAGGATCAGCACTTTTCTCTCTCTCCTTCCTTCCTTTGCTAATGCTGGGCTCCCATTTTCTAAACATTAATTTTATTTATTAAAATTTAAGGTTCTCACTTATTAAATCATTGTTTTTTCCTCTAAAAATATAAGCCTAATTTAACAGAGAAAACAGAAAGTGCAATTATCAGCATGGTGATGTTATCATCAAATACCAAAAACACAGCTAGAGTTTCTGTGACTGTTTTAGCACCGCTGTGATTTTTATGAGATCAAAACAAAACAAAAACCAAAATGAAAGCCACTTTTCCTAGATGTTTGAGCACGAGAGAAAAGACACCAAATCAATAACGTCCACATTCACCAGGGTAAGATGTAAGAAAATATATTTATTTCTTTCCATGACAATACTATGATAAAACTGTTAAATACATGCATGTTTTAAAAACAGACATAGGTAACATCTCTATAGAATTAATAGCCAAGCAATACTAGTATTATATTTATAGTGTCTTAGTAATAGGTTATTTACATATTCTGTTCTTGTGATAATCATGTTTCCCAAAAGATGTGGAAGCTAAATTCTGAAATTAGGATATAAAATTTTCAAATTTCTCATTCTAACAGCAACATCATATCCAAAATTTCACAAGGCTGGAAATATTTTGGTTAGCAATCTCTGTGAGTGTTGCTTTATCCCATACACAAGTCAGAATTCTGCGAGTCATGGAGACACACATCAATCTGGTTTGCTTCCTGTATATGCATTTTTAAAAGATTCCTTAGAGGATGAAACATGACTTTAAGTATTGCACGTCATAACCAATCACTTGTGTGAACACAATGTCTGTAGTGGTGGCTCGACAGGAAACGGAAAGGGGAAAACTGAGGAAACTGTAAAGTCTATCTTCTCCCAGCTACACAGACACACCTGACCAAACGAAAGTTAGTAAACAGCTACTATTTACAAAAACCTAAAACTATTCAACATAACACCATCTTAAAAAAAAACATTCACTCTACAAACCTTATAAAAGACAAAAACTTCTATCTGTTCACAGTATGTGTATTTTGTAAACAGTAACGCACTGTAATGCAACTCTGAAAGGAAAAAATGGCAATTTCTTTAGTGTTACAGGGATAATGGCTTATGTTCAACTAATGAAAGTTTTGGTAAAAAAAATTGAAAAAACCTCTTACTAGGAGGAACACTGAGGACTTGTAGATGCCTTACTTTACTTTTGAAGATGCCTGTACGTTGGAACCATATCAGACTCTGGATATCTGTTTCTATCCACAACAATCTTTTTGGAGCGACTCTGAACGGGATGTATTTCAGCAGTTGCTCTATCTCAGGGTACCCCACCATACCTCCCCCATCATAAGGAGTTGAACAGGGTTTTCTCTTCAATGCTTCACCGCATATTTCATACTTTCTTATATAACACATTGGAAGGAAAATTAAACAGAAGAAACAGGGGCTAATAATCGGCCTACCAGGAGAGGACAGGTGACAGCCTGCGGAGCCGACAGGAAGACTCATCTGAAAGCTGTTATGCAGCATTTTGTTCTATGAGCACCTGCCAAAGTACTACATTGTCCCTGACTTAAGGAAGACTGGATGATCACCTAAAAATATTTCGATATTTGAGGATATTGATATGCTACTGGAATATCTGGAAGTAGGTTCAGAAGTTGAAACTGCCCATTTAAAATGAAATAATTAGCAATAAAAGTGCATATAAGGAAACAGAATAAATTTAAGTAGTCATCCAATTAGACACACCCAATATAGTAGGCATAAGTACATCAAAAAGTCTGCAATAGTTTGATTTCTTCTAAAGTTCTGATTGACTAGCACAAGGGTGATCTTGAAGACACATATGAATGTAATAAACATTAATTTCCTCATCAATTTTTCTCAGCATTTTTTTTCATTTTTAAGGGATTCAGTTCCAGCTACCAGAAAGTAATATAAATTATTATGGATTTATATCTAGTTAATATGCAATCAGTTATGGTTTATTTATAATAGAAGCATACCACAGTTAAAATTTAACTTCAGCAAATTCTATTTACACCTTGGACAAAAATTATCATTCATAATGCAAGGAGAACAGGCACTACTCTAGTTAAAATCAAGGGGATCCAGTCATAATTTAATATCATAATTAGAAACATGTGGCTACTGGACCAAATAACAACCCCAGAAACTCTAACAAGATGAAAGAAAACTTGATATTGTTCAGCTGAATGCCATTCTCCATCTTTTATGCCTGCATTTAGAAATAATTCATCTGTATTATAATCAGCATGAACATGATCATGCAATTACCAAGATAAAAGCAGCAATTGAAAAGGAATAAAAAAAAAATCTAGCGACTCTAGTTTAACTGAGAGGCTTTAGCAGTATAAATAGCGCTGGGGTAGAATCATGATTCAGGCTAAATGAATTTGAAGGCAATTCTAGGGTTATATCTAAAAGATTAGCGTCCTGTAAGTTTGGCCACACTTCTCCCCCACCCCCTGGCCTTCTGTAAAGATTTTTGGGTTTGGATACAAGAGGGAGACAGGCATGGCAGCATGAAGCTGTCTCAGCAGAAATATCAGTTCAAAGGAAATGTCTGGAGATAACTTACGAAGAGAACGAGTTCTTCTATTAATCAATTAAGCTCACACACATGGCTCGCCGTAACATATGCTAGGTTGGTACAAACGTGTCTCCAGATGGAAAACTCGTTGGATGAAATCAAACTCCACACAGTTCCAAGTATGATGACAGTGTCTAATGAAATGCCTGGTGAGTCTTCTGCTTTTCCTCCAACTGTGGTGCTGCTTCTACCATATACTCAAATCTCCCAGCTATAGGTGAGCTACATCTTAATCTTTAGCATCCTTCCAGACAGTTTTGCTGAGTTTGTAACACTCGGAAGGGACTCCATGCATACAGCTACTGGGCTGTCACTCTGTGCCTGGCATTAGCAGCTAATGACTTCACTTGGGAAGCCAAGGATCACACTTCCAGAATCCTTTGAGAAAGCATTTCGATAATTCTAACACAGTTTGAAACAGGAAACAGCAAAAGTTACCTTAGTGCAAAGAAAGAAGTTTCACCAGATTAAATGCCTAAGCAGTAAGAAACTTGTAGATAATACTTTCTGCATATTGACATATTGAGGGGTACTTTATAATTGAAAAATACCACAACATTGATTTCGAATTCCCATTGAGAGAAATTCTCTAGCCTTTCACTAAATTATATTCATTTAATTAACACAGAAAGGACTGTGATATTTGATAAATTACTGGGGCAGGGGAAATTTCTAACAAGATCTTCAGCTCGCAAGGTCTGAGAATGTGACTTTCTACCATTTCTGAGTACGATAAGTACTCGGTGTTCTGAATGCAAGCCTTCAAGTTCCATGAACCACGAGAGCAATGCTAATATGGAAAACGAGCCTGACACTTCCTCCCTCAATCTTCGCAATGAATGGCTGCTTCTGTTGCCAGCAGCAGGAACAAAAGCACCTCTATCACACAGCATAGGGACACACTCAACTTTCTAGATATGCAGAACAACCATCTCAAATCCAGGGAGAATTCGGAAGGTACAGAAGTGCTAATTAACATAGCACGCAGCTCACAGCTCTCACGCCAAAAGGCTAGTTAAGTATTTAAGACTACCTTTAAATTAAAGATTGAAAATGGCCACTCCCAAGTATTATGAATTCCCCCATCTCCATTGCTCACAAAGGAATGGAGTGAAGCAGGCTTACAGAAGGGTAACAGCATGCCAGGCGTGTCCCTTTCTCCCCGCCCTCTCCCTGCCAGGCTTCTTCTGTGTGCACAACTCAGCAGGAACTGCAGAGATAACAACACTGCCTGGGGATGTGGCTGTCTTCAATTCAATGGGAAAAGACGAAGACATCTGCCTCAGCCTCAGTCCCAAGCCACGGTTTCCTAAAACGATCCACGGGTACCCCGTCTCTCAGTGGCCTAGCAGTCCTGGAGACTGGAATTCAGAGGCAGGGTAGGATGAGCAGCGTTCTAAACGTCCCTCACTCTCTACACCCGTGTGAAAGGGGCCTGTTTTGATGATAGGATAAGTCCATTTCCTCTGACCGTTCCTTGTGTTCTCATGCTAAAGTAGTTCAGAAGGATGAGCTACTACCTTCCCTGACACTCATCCCCATTAGATGGAAGATAAAACTGATAAGCTTCAGTGGGGAATGAGGCACAGGCTGAAGGTGAGCAGAGCAGAGCATTAACAAGATGTGGCAGGGGAGGAGGCAGACAGGGCTCAGAGCGGCTGGGTGGAAAGTCAAAAAAGGACCCAGAGAGGGAAGGCACAAGGAACAAATTAAACTGTTTGGAGATGACTCTAGTTTGGAATATTTTTCATTACTGAAAATTTCTAAAAGTTATTATCTACCTTTTATTTATTATATAAATGCATAACTAATTGATTTCATTCCACATACCATCATATCACCAAGCTCCAAAATGTAGCTGCATCCTGGGCTTAAAAACAGGATCATGCACTGACTATTAGATTTTGTCCCGTCATCCTGCATTATTTCCCCATAAGACTTTTTCAAAGATAAAATATGAGACCAGGCATGGTGGCTCATGCCTTTAATCCCAGTGCTCAGGAAGCAGAGGCAGGTGGATCTCTGTGAGTTTGGGGCCAGCCTGGTCTACAGAGTGAGTTCTTGGATGGCTAGAGCTACATAATGAGACCCTGTCTCAAAAAAGGAAACAGGAAGAAAGGAAGGAAGGAAGGAAGAAGTAAAAGTAAAAAGAGATTAAATAGGAACTAAAAAACCAATTCACTATCTGCACAATTTGGGGGACTTCAGATGATACAAAACAAAGGTCATCTACTCAGGTGTTTCAGACTCACATACTTACACACTTTGACAATGAAGGGCAGAGCATATACAAACACACAACATACATTTAGGTTTTTACTTTGCTTTTCTGAGACCCTCATTCACTGTACACATTGCTGATGAGAAACCAGGATAAGATGGAGGGTGCTGTGCTCGGACCTGGCTCTCCATGGCTCACAGAGCAACCACAGGCCACTACCCACCAATTCTGCAAGCTTTACGAAATGATCTCCCTTTAGGTTTAAGTTTACGGATTTGAAGATTGGGCCTGAGAGTCTGGACCACTAATTGCCTGAGGGAGGAGGGGCTGGGGCTCACGAGCAGGAGAAAGCTACTGAGAGACGCCAAAGATCATCATTCGCTACTGGTCAGGTGGATGGCAAACCTTCTCAAGGGAACGGAGCCTTATCAGAGCTTGGGGCCAGCACGCACCAGTATCTCGTTCTTAGTAGTCATCTTACATAGTAACTCATCACAACTACGTACTCGTGAATAATGTTGACTTTGTTCTTACAAAGAAGACACCGTAACACAAAACAAAAATGCAGAGAAAATTTGGAGACAGTTCTAGAAATTTCCAACATGAGGACAACGGGCCGCCCAACGGAAGCTAGTGTGCCAGCTACGAGACAGGAAAAAGGTTTTCACACCCCCGCTAAAGCAGGACAGTGTGATTCTGATTCAGGCTGGTCAGTGTCACACTTGTTTTTCCAAGTTTGTACCCCTGAGACAACTGTTTGATAACCGTTATACAGTAGGCAGAGAAATCAGCACGCTCCGTCAACTGGAATACCAGATAGGCACAGACATCAGCACACCAAACAGAACACCAGATAGCGGCTGCTACATTAAAAACTAGACTCGCTTTTGTAAATGCTGAGGATAGAGACATCATAAAAGTTTTAAAATCTGTGCTTGGTTTTCCTCTAGACTGCAGTAAATGTCAGGCAAAGTAGCATTATTTTGACTTGTACATTTTTCTTCCTGGCCTGTAAATCCACTTGGAATTCCATAACATACAAAGACGAGAAAACCAGTAACAACAGACAGTTGCTGAGATTTGTTTTGCATATACGAACTAGGCAGAGTTAGTAGTGAAATCCTTCTGGAGGATTCTTTGGCTCAATCAAAAACAGCTTCAAATCTTGAGTTTCTGTGGCTGAGGTTTCCGAGTCACTGGACTTGAGCTTTTAGGGTACATTAAAAGCACATTAATGCTTCTAGTGTCACGTGCCTGGAGGGAAGGTCTCTGGCTCTCCACCTTCGAGGAGTCCCTCCAGGAATAAATGCCCCAGCTACTGCCGGGACGTTGAGATGGCAGACTGCACGGGCAGAGGGTGCCGGGTTAGTCATTTGGTTTGTTCTGGAAAAAGTTTGTGAAGGACCACCCGCCTCCATTAGATTTAGGAGAGTCATCATCTTTAGGAGGAATCAAAAACTGCCTGGAATTGATGGAGCATGGACTTCCAAAAGAGACAATTTCACTGTTGCTGTCTGTGGACCTTGGGGAATCTGGAGAGACCAAATTCCAAGTATTCACATTGGCCTGAGGTCTGTAACCCGCAGCCTTATCGGCTTCGTCTTCCGCTGCTTTGTCCTCCACAGCAGAGTTAATGGGGAGGCACATCTGTGGCTTATAGCCAGCTGCCACCGCGGGGTCACTGTCCTGCTCTTCCTCTGGCTTGGCTTGAGGCTGGTACATGGACTGAACATCAATGTACACGACCTGGGAAGTCCCTCCTGCTTCGTCTGCTGTGGGGTTCGCTATTTCCTCCTCAATGATGGGTGGGCAGTAAGACACAACCACATGGTTCTCGGGGTCTGCCTCAGAGCTCTCTGCAGGACGCTCGGCCATGGGGGAGATTATTTCTGTATCTTCTATTTTAGGAACTATTGATCGAGATTCCAGAACTTCGACATTATTTGGAGTACAGGGGTTCATTTCCAATGTTTTGAGAGCATTGCTTCCCTGGAAATAAATTTGGAACCGTGGTTAAGACAAAACTGCATGCTTCAGCGGGGCTCCTCTGACAGAAAGACTTGCATTTTACTTTTTTCCCCCTTCACATCTGTTTATAAACACTGGCCTCAGCAGCTCTGGAGTTCACATCCAGAGCAAAGCTATTTCTTTTTTCCCCTCCATGTCAATATTTTCCTTACTATTCATAGTGGTTAAAAAAAAAGTGTGGTGTAAACACTGAAGATGACGAACTCTGGACATTCAACAGATGCTAAAACATGCTACCTTCCTCATACTTCTTTCTCAGGCTGACATCACAAGCTTCTCACAAAAGACATAAAGAAGGAGCCCTTGGGTCCCCAAACACAAACACATGGAACGAAGGGTTACCTCGCAGAGGCTCTTCTGAAACTGTAATGCTTTACAGTTCTCTGGGTTGGGAATATCAGGGTAGAACGTTTCCTTAATCCTTCAAAGAAAGAACGAATCAGGTTTAGTAACTATCACGCGGCGACCGTGTAACAGAATGAAGAAGTCATTTGTCTTGGCTGGAGATTTTTTTTCGTGACCACGCCAAAGAGCGACTGAGACACAATGGAGGCTCTCTACCATGGGCCACTCGCTAGCGATCCGACACAGGGCTCCAGTGTGCACGCTGTGGACCACAAGATGGACCATGCTCGAGCTACAAGACCTTATTGGGTCAAAGAAGTAAAAGTAAATAATTTACAGCGATGGCTGTGATCCTGTCTCACGTGTCTCACTGCCAAGTTTTCACTGCAAACTGGATGAAGCAGGGCCAGTGACTCAAGGGGCCTGTCTGCTAAGCAGGCCTCTCCTCAGCACAGGGCCTAGACTGGCAGGAAAGTGCTCTGCTAAGGTGGGTGAGCACAGTGAGCGCTTGCATTTTTAAAGCATTAATTCTATTTTCATTTTTTGTTTTTGTTTTTATTCGTTTGCTTGCTTGTTTTTGGAGGTAGAGCCTCAGGGAACCCAAGCTGGCCTTGAACTTGTGGTACTCCCCCTACCTCAGCACCCCTAGTCCTGGGATTACAGCCATGAGTCACCTATACCAGATTAAAAAGATAACAGAAAGTATTAAAGGTGACAGGCATAAGAGACAGGGACACTGCCTGCTGAGCTAAAGGAAAATAAAAAAGATACAAACCTCAGATAAAACTCAACATCAGGGAAAATGAGGTTTGCTCCACATACTATAATTTTACACTTAGAACTACAAAGAACTCCATCATTTGGAATTCCTGCAGACTATGCGGACACCAGTCTGAATGTTCCAGCTTTCAGGTGCCTTTATTTATTTATTTTTAACTGAAATTTTGTTGTAAAGTTGGAATTAGTTGCCAAAATAGTTATTCTATTTGCAAGTATTGCTGTTTCCATTTGGAAGAGAGGATAGTCAGGACACATGCCCTCCATCTTAAACAATGGCATTCTAAAGTAAGCGAAGCCCTTTCTGTGCTGGCTGCAGCCTCTGGTCGGATGCAGTGAGGACGGCTCCCGGCAGCCAACCCAGTGCGTGCTGCCTCCCTCTGAGCCCCTGTCCATTTCAGCCTCACCCTGCACCTGTCTCACAGTCACCTAACGATCCAGAGGCTCCAGTTTCAGAGCCTCACAGAAACCACTCTCTCTAGAAGGTTCTTTCACCTCTTGTCCTCTTCCTTGGCTGGCTCCCCGTTCCTCTCTCCCTGGGTGCCCACTCACACTCTGGAAAGCATGAGTTTACAGCCATCCGTGCTTGCCTGGTCCTTCTCTCACTGCGCTGTGAAACTCTGAAGCCCAGGCTGGCTTTCCTCACGGCCATAAGCACTTTCTCATGGAAGGGGCATTCACGTAAGGAAACAAAAGAACCAATTCTAACGGGTCATCAGGACCTGTGCCATTTCAATCACTAGGGTCCATCGAATCCTGCAGATAGCCACTGTCAATTTCTGTGTGAAAGTATCTTTGGGCTGGGGAGATGGCTCAGTGGTTAAGAGCATTGCTTGCTCTTCCAAAGGTC